>LPNX011047025.1:0-13577 GCA_001517045.1 Pseudotsuga menziesii
CTCCATGGATTATTTCTATTGCATATTGGGAAAGATGGTGTTCTGGAGTCTAGCTGTCTGTTGTGGTACCCCAAGCCATAGGAATTTCTCTCCGTAACAGGTACCACTTGAAAGGTAACCCAATTTTCTTCTTCTGGTCGACGGATAATGAGGTGTCTTCCAGTGTATGTCTCTTCATCTAGTCGGCTTCATATACCAAAGTCACCAGCTTCAGGTCCTCTTCGACAATAGTTTGTATCCGGGTACGTCGATTCAACAGAGATAGAGTTTTTCCTTCTTAGAGAGCTCTTAATTGGAGAGCTTCTGGCTACTCTATCCACAATTCTTCTTCCATAGGGGACGCCTCTTCTTCCACGCCTTATTCTTGTCGGTCATGACCCAACTCTAGCAGATTTCTTTCTTGGTCAGTTGCCCTAGTACTCATTCCTTTGTGCAGCTCTAAGGCTCTTTCTCTTCTTTCTTCCCTCCTTTGTTGTCTCTCTTCCCTCTCTATTTTCTAAACATCCAACATACCTTTGTGTGATACTATCTTCTTGATTTCCCTTTTGGTCTACTTCTCATTACTAGTGATTGGTATCTGCTTCTAGTAGACTAGAATCCACTCCACTTTATCCCGACATATGACCAGCTACCCCCCCATAGCCTACTTGATGCTTTAGAAAGCCCGGATAGTTCGTTCTACTTGCTTAGAAAGTATTCCCACTCCTTTTCGGCAATGAATTTTTCCCACCTATTTTGTTTTTCCGCCCAGTTAGGGTTTAATGGCGGTCCATGAAGTGATGGATGAGGTTCGACAATATAACCCGCTCCCTTTTCGATCAAGAACTTAAATATCAAGGTCAGTAAGGAACACAAAAATTGCTCGGTGAGGTCTGTGTAAAATTTTTCCTTGACAGTTTCCACCGAAGTTCCGTCTTCTACTGCTTGCTCCTCGCAAAAGTCATCGGCAATTTTTTCAAACCACTTCGACAAGTTTGTTCTTCCCCTTCGGATCAGTTTTTCTAGCAACTATTGATCTTTAGTCCCTTCCATATTTTTCATCCAGGAGTTTCTTCAGAAGTTGGGGCATTGATTCTACAAACTTCTCATGTGTTTCTGTAAAGAATCTTTCTTTTGCTTGTGCGATCGTCAATCTATTTCTTCGTGCGTAATTCTACAAATAATTTACAACTTTACGTTCCCACCAGTCCTTAATCTCCTTTTCTGACATCATCTGTTTGCATACATCTCAGACATGTACTACCGGCAACGAAACCAATGTTGTAATCTCACAGATCACATAAGGTTACCAATAATACATACTAAAACATACATACATAACAGAGACAAGAGATAAGAACAAGTTGATGAATTAACAGATTATATTAACATGAATGGGTCCATACAATACAGAGAACTGAACCGAATTCTCTTCTAGCTCAACAGCCTAATATATATGATTACAAAACAGTTACAAAATAACTACCTATCGGTTTGGTGAACCGACATGACCTTAGGTGGCCGACCTAATCTCTAATTTAGTCGGCCAATCAACTAAGTCGGCTATCGTTCAAGTCAACTTACCGACTTACTCCTCCAACATGTATCATCATTGAAATCAATACATCATATTGTTTTGCTTTATGTCATTATTAAAATCAATGCAATTACGTGATACTTATAAATCATATCATGTTGAAATCAATACAATTATCTTATTGCTTTGAATCATTTTCTTTGTATACCATCACTAAAATAAATACACCCTATTATTTTGTGTTATACCATTATTAAAATGAACATAAATACTTCATGATTGATATTAATATTATGTTATTTCTTCTTTCCCCATGTGGAACATACCTTCTAAACTCTGAAAATTTCTTCACTTTAATACGCTATTGAAAAAAAATAGTTTTCTAAACATGAATTTCATTCTCTTCGTATTGAACATTTCTCTTAATATTATCTTTATTCCCAATATAATACTTGTTCTTTATGTTTTAAACAATTTGAAAAATTTGTCAACTTAAATTCTTTTAAGTTCAAAATAGAGGTTCAAATAAGCTTTCATAAAGCTTTGAATAATTATTATTTTATATTTTAATCAATTTGAAAACTTATCACTTCATATTTATTCTAAATTCAAATGGAGGTTTAATAAGCTTCCATAAAGATTTGAATAATTGCATGGTTTAGTCTCTACGCACTAATTATCATATTGTCCTTAAAGTGAAAAAAATAGCTTTTTTGGAGTTCTCAATTAGCTTTGAGATCAACATAAATTGAGAACCATTTTTTTTTTTTCTTTTTTCACTTTATTTTAGGGAGCTAAACTGAAAGCCTGACTACCCCTTTAAGGTGGCATTATTGATGATAACATGAAATTTTTGTTACAAAAAATTTGTAGAGGGTAAAGAAAATGATAGCATGTCATTTATCTTTCAAATAGATGAAGTTAAGCTGTAATCACCTATAACGTCCCCATACCCCATAATGCAGATAAATTAAAATTTTTACTTCAAGAACCTTTTGTTCTACTTCGAAACACAGGTCATGGAAATTAACACACACTTCAACCTTCCTTCTTGGGATTAGAAACCACTGTAAAAGTTGTTTCTCCCTTGACAGATCCCTTCTACGACCGAAAACACCTTTTCCACAGTGAACCTCTCCTTTTCGCACTTCACCTTTCGCTTTCCGCACTTTCGCTTTCTGCCTTTCTGACCTCAGAAGTCGGAAGTTGGAGACTCAAAGGCTCGATGAAGTGAATTGTCAACCTTCTACCTTTCACCTTCCGCACTTCCACTATCCGCCCTTCCGACCTCAGAAATCGAAAATCGAAAACATAATGTGCGACATAAATACTTAGTAGATCTTCCCCTTCCGCACTTCTGCTTTCTGCCCTTCCGACCTCGAAAATATGAAATTGGAAACATAATGTGTGACAAAAAATACTTAGCGGCTCTTCTGCCTTCCTGCTTTCCTCCCTTCCGACCTCGGAAGTCGGAAATCGGAAACATAACGTGCGACGGAAACATTTAACCACTTTTCCACCTTTTTCCTTCTTTCCTCCTCTCCGACGTCGGAAATCGGAAATTGAAAACATAACAAATGACGAAATCCTTTATCCACTTTCCGCCTTTTGACTTCCGCCTTCCACCTTCCACTACGAAACTCAAAAATCAGGAAAACATCAATGACCTTAACCTTTTTCTGCACTTCCAATTTCTACTTTCCAACCTTGAAATTCAAAAATTGGAAAGTTATCTTTTTTTCTTAGAACTTTTCTACACTTCCGACCTCGGACTTAAAAAATCGGAAAATGCACTTTTTGCCTAGTTTTCAACTTCCCTTTTCGCCTTTCGTAGGCAGATCTCGAGGTGTGGAAACACAACAATTCTGCCATGTTCGGACTTCCCTTTTCGGTTTCCACCATCCGCCTCCCTCGGGTGAATTCCAAGGGGAGAAAACACTAAGTCAGCTTCCTCTTGACTCTGTAATAGGATTCTAGCCTCCATGAACCTAGGCAAATGCATTGCAAAAAAACAAGGCATGTACAGAAGTAAAATGTAGGAAAACATAATAGAAGTAAACTTCTACTTAACCATGAATAAGCATTCAACATGATCATAATAACTCATAAGCAATACATGGCATAAAAAAGCATAACAGAGATACTTATCTTGATGATTAATATGTCTCACAACTAGTTATGTCACTGCAATGTTCCACCCAACCATAGGCGAATGTGTTCATTAATCTCTCAACACATTGCCACCCCTGAGCTGGGCATGATTTCCACAAGGAACTAGGGAACAAGAGGCTCACACATAGCCATAAAACATCAAAACATAGTCAAACCAACCTATAGTTTGATTTATCAGACTATCTAGCCAAGGATTACACACATGGCCAACATGCACAACAAGACACAATCAAGCCAATATCGAAATGGGTTTCACAAGATTTCAAGGAAATGGAAAGGTAGAATTGTTGAGCTAGTGAGCTCAACCCCAGAGCTATGGACACCTACACCAGATCTATCCATCTTGGCATCCCACAATACCTACACACCTAACACAAGGAAGTATTCCCTTCACTGCTACACAGTTCCCTCAGGCCATACCTTCTCTTCTAGTGCTCTTTCGGGTGTGCATACAGGATCTTCCAGCCCCTCTTGATATGTCTATGAGGTTCCTCTCTTCACTAGGTTTATCAACCAATTCTGGGCCTCTTCCACTCCTAAGTCTTTCATACCAAAACAAGGATACACATCACAACAACCCACAGGGAAACACAACAACATGACTTCACTCACTCTGTAATGGAGGAAACCACTGCGGAAACACCTTCCACGACTCAGGAGAGTGAGACACCCACAATGTGCATGAACAAACTTATCCAAATGATCGAATGGTTAAATGAACAGAATAATCCCCAATTCCCCTATCCCTCAGGAAAAACAAAACCTTCTTGCGTATGGGATAAATGATGGATTGACACACATCACGTGCTTCATTGGTGCAGAAGCAAGAATGTTCCTTCCCCAAACTGCAAACTCGTAGGCTTACTCATTCAAGCAATCATACTGCCATGCCTTGCTCTACCAAAGGAATTAACTTCCTCATCCAATTTCTGGAAACAATTAATGATTGAGGACAGAGGAAAAAAGGTAGCTGAGGGTTCATGGGTTTCCCCATTGACATTTGGTCACACTCTATTGGCTCAGGGGGTTTGACTAACTCCCCACCCTATCCCTTGTGGAATCATGCCCCCATCTCTTTCACATTTTAGTCCCATAGCTAGTTGTGGTATTTTATTAATTTCATATTACATGATATATCAAAATATATATATCGAGCTTGACTTAGCACTATAATTACAGGCATCAACCTTGATAACCTATACAAAACACCATATCAATGGAAGGGCCTTGTCTTTGAGCTCCATGTCATGATCTAAATACAATATATACATCATGCACAATTCAATACCATGGGGTCAAAACCAGGGCACACATTCCCCTCCCCCTTGGGGTCAAAACTGGGGTATTACATTCCTCTCCCCCTTACAATAGCATTGTCCTTAGTGCTTTACAAAATTGAACAAAAATGGATGTCCCAATCGCATGGCATCCTCCATCTCCCAAGGAGCCTCCTCATGACTATAGTTCTCCCATTGCACCTTCACCCATCCAATCGCTCGATTCCAGAGCAGTGTGACCTTCATGTGGAGGATGCACAATGGCTCGGTTTGGAACTCTCCCTCAGGTTGCACCTGGATCACATCCCAGTCAATCACATGGTTAGGGTCATGCACATATTTCTTAAGAAAATAAACATGAAAAACATTATGAGCTCTAGTACTAGTAGGAAATGCAAGTGTGTATGCAACTGACCCTATTCTTTCAAGCACTTCAAATGACCCACAGTATCTAGGTGACATCTTGGCACAAATTCCAAGCTTCAAGGAACTCTTCCTTGCCCTTACTCTGAGGTAAACATGATCCCCAACACTGAACTCTCTGTGCACTCTATGCTTATATGCATATATTTTCTATCTGTCCTAGGCTGCTTTCAGATTTTTCATGTCTTTGGAACCTCCTACTCCATTTCCTTGAGCACTTTTGGACCAAGCACAATCCTATTTATAGGATTATCCCTGTTACCACCTAAGTTGTACTTAGTGGTTTTTTTTATCAAGTGAGCCCGGTGAACTAGACAAGGATAACTTGTTCGGACTTCAGAGAACCTTCAGTCTTGCTTCTGGGAAGCTTTGTTGTACTATATCACATGTTCATACCCCATAGGGGAATTGTAATAAATGTTCTAGCATGATAGTGTCTGTAAAAGACTCGGTCTCTTAGACTTTATTTGTCAATCCAATCAGCCCAGGGTGTTTTTTCCCTTGGTTATTATTGGTTGTTGAATAAATGACTGATAATTTCTGAGTTTTTCACTCCATACCTCCAAAGTTAGGGTGGTCAGCTTGGCATTTAGGCCTATTGAGGTTGTTAGAGTCTATGTGTCAATGTATAAACATGCTATACATCATGGTTGAGTCATATGAACATGTCTAAGTCCCCCTAGGTTTTTTCAATTTTTCAATTTTTTCATTTTTTTAGTGTTTTTTATTAAAATTTATTTTTTCCAAAACTTAGGCTATTTTTTAATAGTTTAATTGGAAAATTTGATTTTGTATAAAAGTGGGCCAAATAATCTGTTTCAGTCATGTAGGTGCTCATTTTCAAGCTAAGAGCACCATGTAAACCCATGGACCCACTATTTCCTAGTTTTGAGTGATTTTCCATCACTCAGGTCAGAAAGACCCAAAAATAAATTATTGATTATTTTAATTAATAAATTGATGAATAATGGAGCAAATCCAAAACCATAGATCAGTGGATTCTCAGCCGATTTGATTGAAATCAGTCAGAACTAAAGCAGATCGACTGGATCTGACAAATCCTTGACTGAAGGAGGTGATCAAATCAGATCCAGAGTTGATCTTCAGCATCCTTTATGGGGAATTTCACCCTCCCTCTCTCCTCAACACATTTTGGCTCATCTGGATGAGTTTTGGTGGATGCTTTAGTCAACAGGTTGAGGTGTTATTCAAATCAGCTCTCCGATTGACAATTTCACTCAATGAGACTCAGATCTAGCTCAGTTAAACACAGATCAGGAATTGATGGACTCTTCATCAACATATTTGGTCTATCTCCTTGGGATTTGTGCCCCCTGGGCTGGATCTCCTAGTTTTTGTATATATCCAAGCATAAGCCTCCTCTTCAAAGCTAGTTAGAATTGGGATTGAGGTGCTACTGCTATTGTACTGTTGTTATTGTTCATTTGAAATACAGAGAAGCTTTGGAGGCAAGACGGTGCTATGCCATTGTATGTGTGGATGATCATTGCCATTTTTTACTGAGGTAACCTATATCTATGTTCATAATTTGCTGATTCCTTGTGGATCCACTACTAAGATTGATAATAAGCTTATTATAATCTTGATAGGAAAGGTGCTTTTCAATAAGTTTATTGGCCATCTCTTTCCTTTGATGCATGTTAAGAGATCTAGATTCAGCATGTTTTATAAGTTTATATGCATGCTATTCTGAATCTCTGTGTATGTACTAATCAGATCTCACAAGTATTTCGGCAAGTTTTTTGATTTCAGCTAAGCTGCATGTTCCTAGATTGGAGAGGATTCTGATCTAGTTTGCTTCTTCACTCTCTCCAAAACCTTCCAAAGGAATATTCCCTTGACATTCCACCTGAAAGCTCCACGGTGGATCTTCAAGGCTACCAACATTTCTCTCCTCCTCTTCCTCCTTCAAAATCAATTCTTTACCTGGTTACTTTGTTCACAGCTTTGATATTGTTTAGATCTATTATATTGAAGTAAATTTAACATAGATATATCTTCTCAAATCCCATAATCTAAATCTTGTTCTTAAAAGGTTTCATAAGCATTCTAGATCTAGCTTTAGGGAAATCGTCCTTTTTGCATGGAATTTTAAAGAGAATTTGTAGCTTGCATGCATTAGATTTATGTTTTCTGTTATAAAATATAAATCTAGAAATCATTGCACATCATATTGGATGCCTAAAAGGAAAGCCAATATCCCAAGGAAATCTTGCTTTCCTTGGTTCCCTTTTTACCTTTTTAAACTAGTTTTAACTTAGCTTTTTTTTGTTAAAAGTAAGCTAACCCAAAGGTACTTTCAGAGTTCTTTTGGGCATATTTCAGTATGATAATATTGCTGGTTTTTATCAGGTATAACAGAAAATAGGAGGATCTTCTTTTTGAAAGTGACTTTTGGGCCTTTTGAATCCCCCTAGGGGTCTCCCTTTTTGACTGAAATCTTTAATTTTTGCACTTTGTAAGCTCTTGGTTTCATTCTGTATAAGAATCAAGAGGAATTATATCATTTTTCTGATATTTTAACCTCTGGTAATACAAATAATTTTGAATAGGTTCTTTCGAGCCCATTCCCCATCCCCCCTGGGGGGATTTGCGTCCGTGTCATTTTTTGCGTTTCGTTCATCTTTTTTCAATCTAGTGTAGTAATAATCTACAGGGTAGGATACTTTGATTTAAAATCAATTCCATATTCCATTTCTATTGGTTTCAAAGTAACTTTAATACTTACCCCACGAGCCTCCTTTTGAGCCGAAAGGTGAAGAAAGGTTCGTGGTAGTCTAATTAGAAAATTGTGGTTTGCTTATCTTTTTATGTTTCATTTTCTATCATTATTTGTTTCTGTAACCATAATAAAATCAACCCCTCCTTGATTCCCCAATTGAGGTCCACTTGGACCGAAAGAGGTTCCTGGAGGATTTTCTTTTTAACAAGAACATCCATCTCAAAATTTACTAAACTTGACAAGACTCCGGTGTGTATGCTCTACACTTGGCTACGGTTCATCTAATCAGTCAAGCTGTATCAAAAGAACTTGAGTGACTAGTATAATTAGGATTCACTCTCCCAAATTGACAAACCATCAGGTGAAAATCCAACACCTAGATCAAACCATTATGGTGGCAAAATACCCAAAGGAAGCGGGAACTTCTGAAAAAGTGACCTTAGGGTGCCAATCTCTGTCACACCCTAATGGGTGCATTATGAACAATAGCCCCAGAGACTCCATTCATCCCACATATTCCTTGCGGGTAGCCGTGAAGGTTTATTTTTGGACATACTCCAAGTTCTCTATGGTATATCTGGAGTCCACCCCTTCACCTAATTTTAATCAACTCATATTTCACATTAAATTAAAACATACCAAGAAGCAATTGCAAAACATTCACTCCAAGCACATGCAAGTACATTGATTTTATTTTGACTCCATTTTAAGGCACTGGTTATTTTCTTGCTATATATATATATATATATATTGTGTCTTAGCATTGTGCTTTAGTGCGCTCATTTTGTATCTTGTCATCTATGGTTGTTTATGGTTAAATTTCAAACTCCTAAGTAATTCATTCAGTTTAACATCACCATACTAAGTAATTATCCTGAGTAACTTAATAGGGTCTACCCCCCTTGGCTTTGTTAGGAGTTGAGCCTAAACGGAAGAGTCAATAACAAGGTGACTACCTTGACTCGAGACTTGCCCCCAAGGACACACTGAGTGCCTGGAATATTTATGCCACGTGACCTAGGTGTGTGAAAGGTGGCAACAATATTTTGGCACCATTGCCGGGGATAAATATTTTTATTCCTGAGTATGACTTAGCTTAAATTTTTTCTAAACAACTAAAAATATAAAAACCTTTTGATTGATCTAGTCTTTAAAAAACATAAAAATTAAAACTCGATCCATCTGGCGACTCCACTGTCTAACATCCCTTCAAGAATTTCTACCTGTAGAAACCACCAACAATTATTCAATCCTCTCCCTGATCTCGAAGGGTTTATTAGGGAAAGATTGAATAGACATACTTCTCATAGAAACCTTGAATATTTAGGAGACCAATCCCTCTTAGATATCCATCACATATTTGTAGAGAGTCATGTTCACTAATCTCAAGAAATGACAGAATTTTACAAACCCCTTGAATTTTCTCAGATAGCAGGTAGTCCTCATGACATTTTGAATGATGCTATCAAGAAGCTCCCCATATTTCAGGACAATAATGCCATCACTACCAAGTCTCACCTTTGAAAGTTTGAAAAGCACCTGGTCAGTTATTGCAATGATGCTTCCCATGACCATGATGATGTCAAAATGACGCTCTTTGCTTTATCCTTGGAAGATGATGCTGAAGAATGGTACTTCAACCTAGATGATGATTCATATAAAACTCTTAGTGAATTCCTAGATGGTTTTAAGAAGAAATGGGGGTAAAAGAAAGAACCAAGACATCTACTTGCTACCCTCCATAACATAAAGAAGATGGAGAATGAAACCATTGATGAATTTAATACTAAGTTCAGGCGTGTGGTTGTGGACCTCCCTAAAGAAATCAAGCCAAGGGATGCCTCCATCCTCATATCTTACAACGAAGCTTTCACTAGTGATTTGAGGTACCAGTTAAGGGACAAAGAGCCGACTGATCTAAAAACTGCTTAGGAATTGGCAGATAAAATAGAAAAGAATATGCAGTCTTTACGCAAATCCAACATTCTAGGTTACACTAGAGGAAACACTTCATACAATGAAGAAAAGGGAAAATCCTTTGAATCAGAAGAAAAGGGAGCCTCTAAAGATCCCATGGAAAAGGTAACAGACATGATAAAAGACTTGGTTACTAGTCAAAACCAACTTATGACAGATCAGTATGCACAATTGAATCCTATGCACAATAGAATAATCACAATGGAAATAAATAATGGACCTAGGAACTTTCATCCTAGGTAGAATCAGATGTATCAAAAGAAGTTTCCTCAACAAGAGCTTAGGATTCCAAACATGTTAGACTCAGCTAACATGGTAGAAGAAGTAATTCCATGGTGTAGACCCTATGAAAAATTCCACCAAGAAAGCACTTGTTATGTTGCAAATCAAGTCATGGAACATGGACTTCCTAAGGTCAGTAATTAGGAAACAAATTCAAGCGAGCCTGATCATATATACATGGTAGGCTAGGCCTACCCTTTGTTACCATCTAAACAATACAAGCCTGAGGATGAAACCATTGCAGAATCTTATAGTGAAACTTATGATGAAAACTGTAATATACATGATGGGACTCCTATGTGTTCTCCATATAACGATGACAGTCTGGAAGGTTTACTACCTTGTGACCTTTTCTTTGAAGAAGATGAGTATGAAAATGAGGACAAGTATAGCTTGGAGCATAACTTGTTCGGACTTCAGAGAACCTTCAGTCTTGCTTCTGGGAAGCTTTGTTGTACTATATCACATGTTCATACCACATGGGGGAATTGTAATAAATGTTCTAGCATGATAGTGTCTGTAAAAGACTCGGTCTCTTAAACTTTATTTGTCAATCCGATCAGCCCAGGGTGTTTTTTCCCTTGGTTATTATTGGTTGTTGAATAAACCACTGATAATTTCTGAGTTTTTCATTCCATACCTCCAAAGTTGGGGTGGTCACCTTGGCATTTAGGCTTATTGAGGTTATTAGAGTCTATGTGTCAATGTATAAACATGCTAGACATCATGTCCGAGTCATATGAATATGTCTAAGTCCCCCTAGGTTTTTTCAATTTTTCAATCTTTTAGTTTTTTCAGTGTTTTTTATTAAAATTTAATTTTTTCAAAAATTAGGATATTTTTTAATAGTTTAATTGGAAAAAGTTATTTTGTAATAAAAGTGGGCCAAATAATCTGTTTCAATCATGTAGGTGCTCATTTTCAATCTAAGAGCACCATGTAAACCCATGGACCCACTATTTCCTAGTTTTGAGTGATTTTCCATCACTCAGGTCAGAAAGCCCCAAAAATAAATTATTAATTATCTTAATTAATAAATTGACGAATAATGGAGCAAATCCAAAATCATAGATCAGTGGATTCTCGGCCGATTTGATTGAAATCAGTCAGATCTAAAGCAGATTGACTGGATCTGACAAATCCATGACTGAAGGAGGTGATCAAATCAGATCCAGAGTTGATCTCCAGCATCCTTTATGGGGAATTTCACCCTCCCTCTCTCCTCAACATGTTTTGGCTCATCTGGATGAGTTTTGGTGGATGCTTCAGTCAACAAGTTGAGGTGTCAGTCAGATCAGCTCTTCGATTGACAATTGCACTTAGTGAGACTCAGATCTGGCTCAGTTAGACACAGATCAGGCATTGATGGACTCTTCATCAGCATATTTGGTCTATCTCCTTGGGATTTGTGCCCCCTGGGCTGGATCTCCTAGTTTTTTGTATATATCCAAGCATAAGCCTCCTCTTCCAAGCTAGTTAGAACTGGGATTGAGGTGTTGCTACTATTGTACTATTGTTATTGTTCATTTGAAATAAAGAGAAGCTTTGGAGGCAAGACGGTGTTATGCCATTGTATGTGTGGATGATCATTGCCATTTTTTACTGAGGTAACCTGTATCTATGTTCATAATTTGCTGATTGCTTGTGGATTCACTACTAAGATTGATAATAAGCTTATTATAATATTGATAGGAAAGGTGCTTTTCAATAAGTTTATTGGCCATCTCTTTCCTTTGATGCATGTTTAGAGATCTAGATTTAGCGTGTTTTATAATTTTATATGCATGTTATTCTGAATCTCTGTGTATGTACTAATCGGATCTCACAAGTATTTCGGCAAGTTTTTTGATTTCAACTAAGCTGCAGGTTCCTAAATTGGAGAGGATGCTGATATATTTTGCTTCTTCACTCTCTCCAAAACCTTCCAAAGGAATATTCCCTCGACATTATACCTGAAATCTCCATGCTGGATCTTCAAGGCTACCAACATTTCTCTCCTCCTCTTCCTCCTTCAAAATCAATTCTTTACCTAGTTACTTTATTCACAGCTTTGATATTGTTTAGATCTATTATCTTAAAGTAAATTTAACATAGATCTATCTTCTCAAATCCCATAATCTAGATCTTGTTCTTAAAAGGTTTCATAAGCATTCTAAATCTAGCTTTAGGGAAATCGTCCTTTTTGCATGGAATTTTAAAGAGAATTTGTAGCTTGCATGCATTAGATTTCTATTTTCTGTTATAAAATATAAATATAGCAATCATTGCACATCATATTGGCTACCTAAAAGGAAAGCTTGCTTGGTTCCCTTTTTACCTTTTTAAACTAGTTTTAACTTAGCTTTTTTTTGTTAAAAGTAAGCTAACCGAAAGGTACTTTCAGAGTGCTTTTGGGAATATTTCAGTATAATATGATTTTTGGTTTTTAGCAGGTATAACAGAAAATAGGAGGAGCTTCTGTTCGAAAGTGACTTTTGGGCCTTCTGAATCCCCCTAGGGGTCTCCCTTTTTGACTGAAATATTTAATTTTTGCACTTTGTAAGCTCTTGGTTTCATTCTGTATAAGAATCAAGAGGCATTATATCATTTTTCTGATATTTTAACCGCTGGTAATAAAAATAATTTTGAATAGGCTCTTTCGAGCCCATTCCCCATCCCCCCTAGGGGGATTTGCGTCTGTGTCATTTTTTGTGTTTCGTTCATTTTTTTCAATCTAGCGTAGTACTAATCTACAAGGTAGTATAATTTGATTTAAAATCAATTCCATATTCCATTTCTGTTGGTTTCAAAGTAACTTTAATACTTACCCCACGAGCCTCCTTTTGAGCCGAAAGGTGAAGAAAGGTTCATGGTAGTCTAATTAGAAAATTTTGGTTTGATTATCTTTTTATGTTTCATTTTCTATCATCATTTGTTTCAGTAACCATAATAAAATCAACCCCTCCTTGATTCCCCGATTGAGGTCCACTTGGACCGAAAGAGGTTCCTAGAGGGTTTTCTTTTTAACAAGAACATCCATCTCAAAACTTACTAAACTTGACAAGAATCCGGTGTGTATGCTCTGCACTTGGATGCGGTTCATCTGATCAGTCAAGCTATATCAAAAGCACTTGAGTGACTAGTATAATTAAGATTCACTCTCCCAAATTGACAAACCATCAGGTGAAAATCCAACACCTAGATCAAA
>LPNX011047025.1:14214-68663 GCA_001517045.1 Pseudotsuga menziesii
CTAGGTGTGTGAAAGGCGGCAACAATCCCATGTCACTGGTGTCCTACACCTTCTTCCATACAAGGATTCATAAGGCTTCATTCCCAATGATACTTGTTGTCCATTTTTATAGGAAAATTCTACCAAGTGTAAGTAATCTTCCCACTTGGTTGGTTTGTCCATCACATACATGTAAAGCACTTGATTCACTCTCTCTGTTTGTCCATCATTCTGAGGATGGTAGGCAGTGTTGAAGTTCAACTTGGTACCCAAATATGCAAACAAACCCTTCCAAAAATTGGAAGTGAACTCAGGATCCCTTTCAAAGACTATTGCCTTAGGAAATCCATGCAATCTGAAAATCTCCTTCATGAATATTTTTGCAATGGCATCAGTCTTATAAGTGGACTTGACCGGTATAAAATGTGTTGCCTTTGTTAACTTGTCCACCACAACCATGATGGAATCATGTTGTCTCCAAGTCATTAGAAATCCTGTAATGAAATCCATGGAAACAACTTCCCATTTCCATTCTGGAACTAGTAAAAGCTGCAACAAACCTATTGGGTGTTGATGCTCAACCTTCACCTACTGACATTTCATGCACTTTGAAATATGCTCAGCAATATCCTTCTTTATTCCTAGCCAAAAATACTGCTTTCTGGCTGTAGCAATTGTCTTCTAATATCCCAGGTGACCAGAATATGGAGCTTGGTGGATCTCATCCACAACGATTCTCCTCGAGTCTGCTACATTTGGAATATAAATTCTGTTTTTATAAGTAAAAATTCCATCTTCTTCCAATTAATATCCCTCATACCTCTTCTCAAGACTTTGCTGCTACAATTTGTCCTTAATATGCACATACATTTCATATTCAGCAACATGATTAACAATTTGTTGTCTCAAATCTCATTGGCAAATACTAAGATATGCCACATGCATTTCATGCACCTTCCTACTGAGTGCATCCTCCACTTTATTTTCTTTTTCTTTTATGTGTTTGATTTCAAAATCAAATTCACATAAAAACTCCATCCATCTAGCTTTCCTAGCATTTAGAGTTGGCTGATCAAACAAATATTTCAGACCACAATGGTTTGTCCTTAGCTCAATTTTTTTCCCATTAAGTAATGCCTCCACATATTGAGAGCATGTACTATGGCTGCAAGTTCTAAATCATGAGTGGCATATTTCTTCTCATGATCCTTGAACTTTATTGACTCATAGCATACCACGTGGTTGTCTTGCATAAGAACTCCTCCAAGTCCTTGACAACATGCATCAGTACACACCACAAAATCGTTTTCTAGGTTTGCAATATTCAAGATAGGTGCACTTGTGAGAAGATTATTCAACCGTTGGAAGCTTTCTTCACACCTTGGTGTCCATTTAAATTGTATCCCCTTCTTTTGCAAAGAAGGGATTGAATGTGAAACCTTGGACAATCCTTCATTGAACCTCTTGTAGTATCCTGCAATTCCCATAAAAAATCTCACATCTGTCACATTTCTTGGTGTAGGCCAATTCATAATGGCTTCAATCTTTTCAGGGTATGCAGATATGTCCTCATCTCAGATAATGTGACCCAAATAGTGAATTCTATCTTTGTAAAATTCACACTTGCTCAACTTTTCATACAACTTATGTTCCCTGAGAAATTGCAATGTCAATATAAGATGTTATTCATGTTCTTCCTAATTCTTGGAATATATAAGAATGCCATCAAGGAAAACAAGAACAAACTTGTCCAAATACCTGCTAAAAACACTATTCATGAGATACAGAAATGTGGCTAGTGCATTTGTGAGACCAAATGGTACCACCACAAACTCATATTGTCCATACCTTGTCCTAAAGGCTCTCTTACAAATATCTTCATCCTTGATTCTTACCTGATGGTAACCAGACCTCAAGTCAATATTGGAAAACACCTTTTCTCATCTCATTTGATCAAAGAGGTCATGAATCCTAGGAAAAGGGTATTTATTCTTCACAATGAATTTGTTCAACTGTTTGTAGTCAATACACAACTTGAGTGTACCATATTTATTTTTCACAAAAAACACTGGTGCTCCCTAGGGGGACACACTTGGTCTAATATACTTATTCTCCAACAACTCTTGTAGCTGCATCTTCAGCTCTAACATTTCTAGTGTGCTCATCTTGTAGGGTGTCTTGGACACTGATGCTGCTCCTAACACAAGTTCAATTATGAAATCAATGTCTCTCTTTGGAGGAAGTCCTGGAATTTCTTCAGGATAAACATCCCTAAATTCTTGCAACACATGAAAGTCCTCCAACCTAGGAGTTTCATTCTCTATTGTATCCAACACATGAGCTGCATACAATCTGTAACCTTTCCCGCATGGCTGAAATCTTCCTAATAGAAATCACCTTTGGAATGCCTCTTACAACCCTTAAGTTTCCTTCTTCATCTATGCACTCAAAAGTCTTATTGTAACAATCAAGCTTTACTCGGTATGCTTCCAACCAGTCCATTCCAATGAGAACATCATATGAACCAAGTGTTATAACATTCAAATCTACACAAGTGACTAGCCCATTCATAACCAATGTACATTTTTCTACCACTTCACTGACCTTTCTCTTAGTCCCAGTGGTTAGTTGAACTAACCATGATTTTCTATGCTTTAACTTCTTAAAATCACAAATCTCAACTACTCTAGGAGTAATATAATTGTGAGTACATCTAGGGTTAGTCAAAGGAGAAACAAATTGCTTAGAAATCTTACCTGCAAATTCAACCACAGTTGACTGATGATCTGTGTGGCAGTCCTTTAGCACTGCATAAATCCTAGGGACAGTCCTTGCTACTTGACCCATTGTTTTAGTTTCTTGAATTTTGTGAGTTTTTCTCAAATAATAATTCTCAAGTGGAAAATTCTTGCGCAGATGGGGTCCTCCACATCTCCAACATTGGAGAGGTTTTCTGATTTCTTTTGGATTTCTTGTCTTTTCCCCCGTCACTTTAGTTGGCTGGTTCACAGCTTGTGATGGTTGCTTCTATTGATTTCAGAAGTGAGAAGGTTTGAAATATTTCTTCCTTTGGTCAGACTTCTCATTATTTTTGTCCTTCTGTTCCTTATGGTAATCAGTTTTTCCTTTGTTCTTCTCATAACAATACTTAGCCTTCATGATAGCCTCATATAGAGTTCTAGGTTCATCAAATTCAATTATGTCTATGTATGCTTGAGGTAGCCCACTCAGAAAATGTTGGATTTTCACTTTATCATCTCTGGTATACCCGACATACCTTAACAGTTCCAAAAACTTATTTGTATACTCTTCCATTGTCAGCTTCCCCAATCTTAGTTCATGGAATTCTTTAATCTTATCATCTTGGTACCTATCAGAGAGGTACTTCTGCTTGAAAAATTTCTGGAACTGCTTCCACACAATCTTCCTTTCCCTGATCTTATTCACTTTCCTAAAGTGATCCCACCATATGGATTCTCTTCCAGTCAAATTGAAGATGGCTACCCTAGCCTTGATATTTCCAGAGTAGTCTTGGACTTGGAAATATTTTTTCATCCCAAGAAGCCAACCTTCAAATTATTAATCATTCTTTACCTCACCATTAAAGGTAGGAGGTGTTGCCTTCTTAAACACATCACGTGAGTTGTTTTGGTAGCTCCTCTTTTTCATATTCCTGTGAGAAAAAGAACTTGAAACCCCAATGGATCCTTCATAGTTAGATGATCCACTAGAATAAATTTTTATTCTTCTAGCACTACTCCTACTTCCTTTCGGATTTACTTCCCGATGCTCAGAGTTCATCCTCCTCTGGATGTCTTTCAAACTCTGCAGCGTGGTTGTATTCAGCTGATTCTGCTCTTCCTGAGCTTTAATCATTCTCTCATAATCTTCTCTGTAGCTTTGCATCTCCACCCTTAGGATTTCCATGGTGGATGCGGAGTATGTTGATATCTCCTTACATTAGACTTTGTCTCAACATTTCCAACTTGGATGTTTTCTCCCATAGCATCTTCCTCATGCTCATAGGGATTATGTGCATCATTCATGCCATAGGTTCTCATGGATGAGCCAAAACCCAACTTTTCCAATCGACACTATGACTCTGCAAAAATGTGTTATTCAAACACAATTGTTAGCTGCATCAAAAAATTTGAGAAGTAAAAACCATTTACTTGCTATCACCTAGAAAATCTAGGCCTAATGTTGTAATAAACAACTCTGTTAACTATTCAACTTGGCCCATTTAGGCCCAGTGATGCAACCAACAGCTTTGATACCAATATGTAACATCCACATACCCCATAATGCAGATAAATTAAATTTTTTACTTCAAGAACCCTTGTTCTCCTTCGAAACATAGGGCATGGACATTAACAAACACTTCAACCTTCCTTACCAGGCTTAGAAACCACTGTAACATTTGTTCTCCCATTAACAGATCCCTTCTGCAACTGAAAACACCTTTTCTGCACTGAACCTGTCATTTTCACACTTCACCTTTCGCCTTCCGCACTTTTGTTTTTCACCTTTTCGACCTCGTAACTAGGAAGTTCGAGACTCAAAGGCGCAACAAAGTGAATCGTTATCCTTCCATCTCCGCCTTTTTCACTTCATCTTTCTGCCCCGCCTACCTCAAAAATCGAAAATCAGAAACATAATGTGTGACAAAAATACTTAGCGGCTCTTCCACCTTCTGCACTTCCTCTTTCTGCCCTTCTGACCTCAGAAATCAGAAATCGGAAACATAATGTGGGATATAAAATACTTAGTCGCTCTTCTACCTTCTGCTTTATGCACTTCTGCTTTCCTCCCTTCTGACTGCGAAAGTCAGAAATCGGAAACATAATGTGTGATGAAAACATTTTATCACTCTTCCGCCTTCCGCCTTTCGCTTTCCACCTTTCTGTCCTCAGAAATAGGAAATCAGAAACATAACAAACGACAGAATACTTTATCCACTTTCTTCCTTCCAACATCTACTTTGGAACTCAGAAATTGGGAAAACGACAACGACCTTAAACTTTTTATGTACTTTTGACTTCCGTTTTTCGACCCGAGACTTCAAAAATCGGAAAGTTATCTTTTTTCCTTAGAAATTTTCTACACTTTCAACTTCCATTTTTTGACCTCGAACTTCAGAAATCAGAAAATGCACTTTCTACCTTGTTTTCAACTTCCCTTTCTTCCTTCCGCAGGTAGATCTCGTGGTGCGGAAACACAACAATTTTTCCCTTTTTAACGTTCCCTTTCCAGTTTCCTCCTTCCACCTCCCTTAGGAGTATTCCAATGGCAAGAAACACTAAGTCAACTACCTCTTGACTCTGTAACAGGATTCTACTGTCCATGAACTTAGGCAAATGCATTGCAAAAACACAAGGTATGTACAGAAGTAAAATGGAGGAAAACAAAACATAAGTAAACTTCTACTTAACCATCAATAAGAATTCAACATGATCATAATAACTCATAAGCAATACATGGCATAAATAAGCATAACAAAGATACGTATCTCGATGATTAAGCTGTCACACAACTAGCTATGTTGCTGCAATGTTCCACCCAACCATAGGCTAGTTTGTTGATTAATATCTCAACACACTGCCACCCCTGAGCTAGGCATGTTTCCAAGGAACTAGGGAAAAATAGGATCACACATATCTAGCACAAATCAAAACACAGTCAAGCCAACCTATAGTTGGGTTTCTCAGACTATCCAGCGAAGGATTACACACATGGAAAACATGCACAATAAGACACATCCAAGCCAATATCCAAATGGGTTTCATGAGATTTCAAGGTAATGAAAAGGTAAAATTGCTGAGCTAGTGAGCTCAATCCCATATCTATGGACACCTACACCAGATTTATCCATCTTGGCATCCCACAATACCTACACATGCAACACAAGGAAGTATTCACTTTATTGCTACACAGTTCCCTCAGGCCATACCTTCCCTTCTAGTGCTCTTCTGGGTGTGCATATAGGATCTACCAGCCCCTCTTGATCTATTTACGAGGTTCCTCTCTTCACTGGGTTTATCATCCAATTCTGGGCCTCTTCCACTCCTAAGTATTACAAAGCAAAACAGGTATACACATCACAACAATACACAGGGAAACACAACAACACGGCTTCACTCACTCTGTAACAAAGGAAACCACTACGCAAACACCTTCCATGACTCAGGAGATTGAAAAACCCACAATACGCTTGAACGAACTGATCTCAATGATTGACTGAGAAAAATAATCCCCAATTCCCCCCCCCTTGGGAATAACAACACCTTCTTGCATCTGGGAGAAAGGAAGGACTAGCACGCATCACGTGCTTCCTTGTTGTAGAAGCAAGAATGCGGCTTCCCCAAACTGTATACTCGCAGGTTTGCTCAATCAATAAATTAGACTTCCATGCCTTGCTCTGCCCAAGGCATTAACTACCTCATCCAACTTTTGGAAGCAATTAATGATTGAGGACAAAGGAAAAAAGTTAGCTGATGGTTCATGGGTTTCCCCATTGACATCTCATCGCACCCTATTGGTTCAGGGGGTTTGACTAACTCCCCACCCTATCCCTTGTGGAATCATGCCCCCATCTCTTTCATGTTGTAGTCCCATAACTAGATATGGTATTCTATTAATTGGATATTACATGATATATCAAAATATATAGACTGTGCTTGACTTAGCACTATAACCATAGGAATCAACCTTGATCACCTATACAAAACACCAGATCAATGGCAGGGCCTTGGCCTTGAGTTCCATGCCATGATCTGAATACAGTATATACATCATGTATAATTCAATACCATGGGGTCAAAACTAGGGCACACATTCCCATCCCCCTTGGGGTCAAAAACAGGGTATTACATCACCAAGGACCTAAAATCTTTATGGAGATATAAGTCGTTTACTATTTTGAATTGAATGGTTAGTAGGTCTATAACATGTATATTCTCATAATGAATCTAAATCGTTTTTTATTAGGATATATTTTAATTGTTTTGTTTTTATTTCTTAATTTTACTCACTTGAAAATTAAGTTTGGATTTTGAAATCAAGATTTATGTGTTCTTCGTATTTCCTAATAAGTACGGTTGATTTATTAGGCGTATTTCAAACTATCAGAAAATAATTTTGAATTCACATCTAATAGACAATTGGATGACTTCAAAAACCTAACTCTCATTTTACTTCTAGGAATCATATTGTATCATACTTTCAACTCACTTTCAAGAAACATATCAGACTCAAGTTTTAACTATCCCATGACAACAAATTGAGCAACATGAAAACTATGCATATTCTAAAGAGCTTTTGATGGGCTATTGAAGTGTGTAGAAAATGTTTTTTTTTGTTGGAAAACAAAATCCCACATAGGAAAATTTACATGCAACATAGAGCCAAAGAGGTAAACACAGAACAATCACATAATAACAAGTCATTTACATGGTAAAAACCCTTGAAGGGAAAATATCCATGGGACAATGGCAAATTATCTTATTATTCAAGGAATAGGAGATTACAACTTGCAGTCCATGAGGGGGCTTGAATCCCCAGCTCAATGCTTGAATCCCCAGCTCAATATATGCCTCTATGGCCTACATATTTAAATCATTCATCTCAGAGTTACATAAATTGTTTCATTTATTGCTTCCTTCAATTATTACTCATTTGTTACAACATCTCAACAAAAAACAATTTTGTGAAATGCCATATTAATCAAGGAGAATTATCGTATTCTATTCCTGGGGAATTTGTTTACACAAATCCTAGGTAAGACAAAAATTCCTTATCCTCAAATTGATTGTCATGCTCAACTATATCCGCCTTGACAATCATTTTACCTAATATAATGCCCTTGTTTGTTCATCACCTTTCCTGCAAGGCAAGAGAAGCCAAAAGCCACTGCAAATTTTCTAACAATATGGTTTCATGAACATTACTACACAATTTGGTTGAGTATGGACAACTCCACCTTAACATGTCCTCTTGTTAAAATCTCCTGCAAAATTCGAGCCACAAACTAAATCACTGCAACCACTACAGGTGATGCTCGTGCCTCTAAATACTGAAGCACTCATTTCTCTAATTTATCTGGATTCACCATGTATCCAATTATAATAACAACTTTATGTAAAATATCTTACCATCTCATTGCATACATCAATCTTCCTACCAGGGTATTTTTTAAGGATTCTAATATTATACTTAAGTATAGTATTCTAAGCGGTTGTTTTAGATTGAAAAAATATGTTTATATTTAGGTAAGTGAATATTAAATATGAAACATAAAATTGACACTGAAATGTCTAAATTTTGGCGAATATTATGATAAAAAAACATACTTTATGTAAATATAGGAAATATTAGACGCTAAAATGACCAAATAGCGAATTTATTTTTTGAAAAAAATCCCCAAAAATGGCCAATTGGAGAAATTTCGCCATTGAAAATGACCCTGATTCCTAATAGAATATGATACATGATGCATATAACCATTTTCTTCCTTATCATTAGGACATAAACTTCAATAAATATTACAATGGAAAGCCAAACATACTCACCAAAGCTTATCATCTGTCATATCTCTGTGTATTTCCATGCCCAATATTTGTTTTGGCTACTCCCATATCCTTCATCTCGAACGTCCTAGACAACCGAGCCAAACTGTTATTGTAAAACTTGGCTTATCATGGAGGAATCAAACATCTTGTACCAATTGTCTCGGCGCACCCTTTAGGCCATACAATCACAACAAGGAAAAATCCCTTTAGTGGAGGTTATATAGGGTGTTCCTCACAAAAGAGCCCAAATGTCCATTTATAGCAGAGGTCACTAGCAGAAGAAAGCGACCAGAGGTTTTAATGGATGATTTTATTCGGTGCATTTTATCAACACAAACACCCTAGTGTATTTACAACCAACACACACCGATATGGACACACATTGTGTTTCACTATGACTAAAAAAACCATTAAATGCAAAACTAAAATTTTGCAATTGTCGGGCTAAATAATCTAGATTACATCGGTGCATATACAATAAAAATACACCGATGCATATTTTATATGTGCAAAAGTGTGGAAAAAAATTTAATTTCTACAGTGGTGCATTTAATATTATCAAGTGCCCTAGTGCATTATCAAAATGTAAACATCGTGTTAGGGTAAAAAAATTGAAAATAAAAAAACATGGGCTTTTATATTTTATTTTAAAATTAGATTTATGGTGTGGTTTCTATTATAAATTTCTCTGGTGCTTCAAATAATAGGGTGCACAAAAAAAATTCAAGTGGAAAAAAATATTTTCACAAATGGTGTGTTAAACAATGTGTATTGCGTTGGGGCGTATGCAAAAATGATGTATTACATTAGGGTTAAAATATTAAATTCTAAATTTCTCTAGCGGTGCGTTTTAAAGTATGGAACTCATCGGTGTGTGATTAAAACATACACACCATGTTAGGGTAAACAAATACACCAATTAAATTTTATTTTAAAATTATCTTTCTAATGTGGTTTATATTATAAATAGCACTGGTGCATCCATAAATCAAGGGCACCATAACAAGGTTTTATAAAAATAATTATTACATGGTAAACAACATTTTTACCTTCTAGAGTGCTTGTGAGCCATACAACACCGATGCCATACATCACTCCCTTAGACGCCCTTACATATTTTTTGCACATGGACATGTTGCTCGTTCGCATTGGATCATGGCAGTTTGAATTTTAAGAAATGTTGGGAAAATTTTGAAATTTTCCATACATTGACACAATGCCTCCTTGATGCGCAAAAATCCAGCTGGTAAATTGATTACTAACTCACAATTTAATTTTTCAAATTCGCCCTTAAGTTACCATTTTTTAAAATTAAATTTTGTGTGTTCAATCCATTCAATGGTCTCGATGGAGACCAGTGGCCACCCACCTATTCCACTGGCTAAAAAAAATTGTCCATTGTGGAAGTTTCCTAGTAATTTTCTACGGTTTTTCGGGTCCCAAACATCCAGGATTATTTTGAGGCCCTAAACGATGTTATTTTTGAGATTCAGGGGGGAAATAGTAAGAAATTACATGCATTTGGACTCAATCAAAAAATGTAAAGCTCAGATGGACCTTTCTAATGGAATATCGAGCGCCCAAATTGGAGATCGTATGCAAAAGTTATGACCCCTGGAAGTTGATTGTTCAACTAACCACCTTGGGGCCGCAAAATTTATGACGGTTCATCTTCTAGGGTTATGTTTTGGACATTCTGGGTCCTTGACCTCATGCTTATTATAAATAGGCCCTTTTGTGCTCATTTTGTATTCATCTTGGCATGAATGAGCATAGCAGACACATCTCTTCTCAAAGATAGCTACCACCATTCTCGTCGTTGTACTATTTACAGTATGTTCTACTTATTCCATTTAATAGAATATATATTTATTGTATCTTTTTTTTCATTGTAATATGTCCGTGTTTATGATTCTATATATGTTCTTTCATTTCATTCACACATAAATTTGGAATAGTGTTATCGCAACAATCTTCTCTTTGATTGTTTCTAAATGCATGTCCTCGATGAGGTCAGGGTATAAAGAGTTGGGTCTCGAACTAGTTTCACTTGGGGGAGATCATTGTAACACCCCGGTTTTGACCCTGTTTGCATTAAAAATGTATATGATGTAAATATTGTATTTAATCGTGGTGTGGAGCTGAAGGCAAAAGCCCCACCATTGATTTATCATTTTATATTTCGACAATTAAAATCGATGCCGATGGTATTTTGTGCTAGCCGACACATTATAATGTTGGACATCATGTAAATATGAAAGTTAATTAAAAACCCACAACCAGCTATGTCAATGCAACAAATAATGAGATGGGGGCATTATTTCCTAAGGATAGGGGGGTATGTTTAACCTTGAGCCATTGGGGAAAAGCCATGTGTCAAGAGGAGAACCCATCTAGCTTTTAAATAGCTTTTTGTCTTACTCACCCCGGCCATTAAATTCTCCAAGAGTTAGTTATGTAGTTATTTCCTTGAGGGACATGAGGCATGGGAAGCCACAAAGGTGGGTGGAGCCATCATTCCTAGGTAGGGCTGTAGGCCATTTCCCACACGCATGCCCAAGGATAGATGGTTTGACCATCTTTTCTCTCAAGAGGAGAATAATGGATTACTCCCTCAAGTTGTTGTTTTTCCCTCACGTAGGAGCTGATTCCTCTCACGGACTATCGATTCTACTCTCACGATGTTGATGTTACACCCACGTAGTGAATTTCCTCAGTCCACCATCGTCTATCTGCTCATGCACATTTTAGCAGTCTTCCATCCTTTTTCTTCCACAACTGGAGGATCGTTTTGGTAATGCACATCGGATTGGGAAGGAGACCATGATTTCTGAGTGGGTGCTGAACCATTTACACCCATGTGAAGCTATTGCTCAGTTGGTGAAATCGATTTTAGTCCAGAGGCTGTTTTTCCTAGTTGGCACTTTTGATTTTGGATCCCATGTGGTTTTTCTTCAAGCCATAACTTGTGTATTGTTGTGTATGCCTATTTTGTTTTGGTATGAACTAGTTTTGAGTGGGATTGGGTCTAAAATAGCTTGATAATTCTAGTGTAGGAAGGAACCTCATAGATAGATCTAGGGGGATGGTTTTCTTCTTTGCACATCCTGAATAGCACTAGAAAGGAAAGGCATAGCCCTAGGTTCTAGGTAGCAGAGAAGGGGATGCTTCCTGGTGTTGTCTGTGTAGATGTTTTAGAATCCAGGATTTATCTAGTGCAGGTGTCCATGGCTCTGTGGGTGAGCTCACTAGCTTAGCAGTCAACCTTTCAATCTCCTTGTAGCCTGATAAACCCAACTGTGTTGGCTTGGATGAGTTTTGGTGTATCCTTGGCTATGTATGAGCCTGCTAGTGTTCCTTATTCCTTATGGGAATCATGCCTAGCTCGGGGATGGTAGTGCTACTGAGTGATTGATGAACACAATGGCCTATGGTTGGGTGGAACATTACAGCGACATAGATGGTTGTGGGATGAGCTTCTTTCAAGATAAGTATTTCTTGTGTGTAATCTCTGCAACTGTATTGTGTTTAATGAATTATGATGAACATGTTGAATGCTTGAATGTAATTGCTTCCACTGTATGTTAATGATTTATGCATCTACATATGTCTTTAAGTTCAATGCAATTTTATGTTTATGTTTGTTCATGGGGCTATATTTCCTGGGTTGATAGCATCATAGTCATGTTCTCTCCCCGGTAGAGGGGTGGGGATGTGACAATTAATCTTGCCACCCTAAACAACCTCCAATGGAAGAAGAAATAAGAGATGATGAAGTAGGAGATCCTATCAAGTTGTTGCTCAAGGAATCCCTCATGCGACAGAGGAATGAGATAATGGATAGTTTCACCCATATCCTTCTATGAACGTCGACAATGGCAGATGCACCTTCAATAAGAAGACATTTTGGAGATGCAACTCCATTCAAGGTACAAGTTAATTTGATACTCCTTGATTTGAAGGTCAAATCGATGTTGATGCCTTAGATAAGTGGTTGAATGTTCTGGAAGCATATTTCTCTATCCACCATTTCTTGGATGGGGAAAATAACCCATTTGTGCTCCTTAAGGTGGTCCCCCATGTCAAAAATTGGTGGGATATTTATTGTGATCAAAAATCATCATACGAGTTTGGAACATTCAAGGCCAATCCCACTTAGGCCTCATTCATAGATGTCGTTAAGGAACAGTATTACCCTGTGGGAAACTACGATGACTAGTACACCAAATGGACCAGTTTACGTCAAGAGAGAGACCAAACGGTGTCGGAGTACACCAATAAATTTTATACCTTGCACACCAAGTTGGGTATGAAGGACTCTGAGTGACACCTGGTACTAAAATATCACAGTGGCCTACATTGGTACATCCAAACCAAGATGGAATTCCTAGACATATCTTCAATTGGATCTGCCTATCAGTAAGTTTTCAAAATCAAGGAGAAATTTTGGCCAAAGAACAAGTGAGACTTTGGACTTGTGAACCCACCACAGAAGCAAGGAAAGGGGAACCATATCCCACAGAACATAGGACAAGGAAAGGACAACCAGTTCCTACCACAAAGATATAAGGCTAATGGAAATACAAAGAAGGACACCAGGAAGTGGTGCGAGTTCCACAAAATCCTCTTGCACAACACTGATGAATGCCACTGAAAGCAGTCATTGATGATTGAGATCAAAGCTTCAGAATAAGATCCTTATTCCGACTCAGAACCAAATTTCATAGTCGTAGACTATGGGAAGCAGATCATTGATGCAGAACCCAGTGTCATTCTTTCTACCACACAAATATAACCAGAGGAACCTGATGAGTTAGAGGCAGAGGGATGCCTCTTCCACTCACAGATGTGGGTGAAGGGAATCACCTTACATTTTTTTGTTGATTGCGGAAACCAAAAGAACCTAATCTCAACAGAAGTCATCAAGAGATTGGAGATTTCAACAACACCACACTCGCAACCATACAACATCGGTTGGCTAAGACAGGGACAACATATCTGCATTACTTAGTGATGCCACCTACCATATGGAATCAATCCTTTCAAAGATGAGGTCATGTGTGATGTGGCCCCACTTGAAGTTTTTGATGTCCTCTTAGGAAAATCATATATGTGGAAGTGTTATGATGTATATGAATCACGATCTTGGAGTGTCATTGTCACTTTGGGAGGAAAAATCTATTGGATATAAGAGATAGTTGCACCTGCCACAATCTTGCAGGGTAGGAAGATAATCTCCCACACTGAAAAATTATCCCTCTTCACAATTGCCACTGAAGGCCAATAGATCATAGAGACCTCTACATCCTCCACACAGGGTCCCTCTACTTAGAATAAACAAGAAGAATACAAAGTCAGTGTTTCCTCATCCATTTGAGTACCTCTACAATGAAAGGCCATGCATTCAAGGTGATCCTACGGGAATAAATCATCCATATAGGTTCAAACCAAGGACAACACGACAACAAAAAATGTTGAACAATTCTAATGCATCCATCCACAACAATTACAACCATATGAAGATGTAAAAGAAAGGAAGCCTCTTCACTTTAGCAAATGTCACACCGGGAGATCAACTCAACACATAGTTTGAGATATGATACGCGATTTGATACAATGGATACCATCGATTCCTAAGGGGGGAGGATTGATCTCGGTGGAGATTGATGGCCACCCACCTATTCCACTACCTCAAAACAATTGTCCATTATGACAGTTTCCTAGTAATTTTTCTATAGTTTTCAGGTCCCACGGTTATGGGGCCATTTTGAGGCCCTAAACAACATAAGTCTTGGATGGACCTTTCCAACGGGCTATCAAGCGCCCAAATCAGAGATCGTATGCAAATGTTATGACCTCGGGAAGTTTACTATTTAAGTAACCACATTGGGCCGTAAACTTTATGACGATTCATATTCTAGGCTTATGTTTTGGAATTTTGTGGTTCTCTCCTCATTATTATTATATGTAATCCATTTTTGGACATATTTTGTATTCACCCTGGCACTAGTGAGCGTATAAAACACATATATTCTTAGAGATAAATAAAACCATTCTAGTTGTTGTATTTACGGTATGTTCTATTTCTACCATTTAATAGAATATGTGTTGATGATATTTCTGTTTTCATTTTTTTACTAAGGGAACCAACAACTGGGGACTAGGATGGTACTCAGATGACATGAGGTCTAGGTATCCATTCCCGCTACCACTATACCCCTAAGTTCCCTAGAACAACCCTTAAGCACGGGGACACGGGTAAGCCCGGGTGTGATTTGAACTCGTGACCTCCTTTACAACATATGACTTCATATCAAGTGAATCGCCAATGAGCCACACCCATGCAGGTAGTATCTTTGTTTTCATTACAATATGTTTATTTTTATGATTATATATATGTTGGATTATTCTCCCTCCTATAGGGATCCTGACCCAAGTTTAGTACCTTCTTCTCAGCGCATTCAAGCCCAAGATATAGGCTAGAAAAATCATAACTCAATCAGCAGCACCTGCAACACAAATTCCATCTCACCTGAGATATCTCTCTTGAATGGGTAACTTCCAGAACCACATTTCTGCAGTTGAGTGGGGGATGTATGGTACCTTATCCTTTCACCAAGGCTCTCAACGAATTATAGGGGTGGATTATTTATGTTCACTATGATTCAATAGTTAGGCCACGGCCCAGCTTCTCTTATGTAACTTATTATATAAAAAGTGGTTGTGCAATATAATTGTATTCAACTAATACAATGCAACTGATATACATTTATTCATCTATAAGAAAATATATAACCATTCATTCAATGCAACATTTACACAAGTATGTCAAACACATTCAACATTCACACATATACACATAATATAACATGGAAACCCATCAAAGAAAAAACCACAAGGTGCTCTTCATCTGGAATGAGGAAATAGATTCACCTTTCGTCTGTGCACTAAACTGCAGACTCTGTTCAAGATATTATTCTCTACCTTCACAGACTCTCCCTCCCTCTCATGCTCTTTGATATTCTCTATGTTATATTCCTACTTTACTTCACTAACGATCTGCATATAGCCTGGATCGACTCAACCTTTCCTACTCTTCTACGCACTCAGCTGCAGATCCTTCACTTCGATGCACACAACAATACTAACAGACAAAATGCAGATCCATCAACCAAAAGCTAACAGTCCCAAGCTAATGAGAGTCTACCTTTCTCTAATTGAAGTCCATCTTGAGAGTCTAACAATCCAGAGCTAACTGTAGAGACTAACCATAGGGAGGCTAACCCGCATACAGCTTGGGTTCTTTCTTTTATAGACACATTAGAGACTCGATACATAATTGTTTTCTGTCACTTTCTTAGCTGACTTCCTATATCCATCCAACATGATGTATTTCCTATTTTTTCAATACCTAATAGGAGGCACCAATAGCCTGACTTATAGATATGCCTTCATGCATGTGGTTTCCTCCAGTTATATCCAAGCTTGTACCCATGATCGTTAAGTCCTATCAATTTCTCAGCATTACACCTTACTGTCATTTTCTAGTAGTTATGCTAGTTTCACACCTTCTAATGTTGATATTATTCTGTACCTTCCCTTGCCACACTCCTTCCTTCTGTCGTGGCTTCCTCTTCTGGCACGGCTTCCTCTTCTAGCATGGCTTCCTCTTCTGGCGCGACTTCCTCTTCTTGCTTTTATGTTGCTACTTTAGTCGTAGCTCCTTCTTCTCCTTTATCTCTTCTCCATACTTATGCATAATTCTTATTGAATTCTTCCTTACTATCCCTAGACCCAACAATATATGTTCTTTCATTTCATTCACACATAAATCCATATCATTCAACTCACATGGAAAGACAATGCACACTATAAATTTTACAAGGTGCACTGTTAGCGGTGCAATCCAAACAGAGAAAAAAGCTCGCTATGATGGTGCACTATTATTTTAGTAGTGCACTAAACACCATAGTTAAACAAACCATTAAAATAAAATTGTTGTTCCTATCAAATAAACTACACCATGACCCAGTGTGCTAACATGCCTAAACTCACTGACCACGTCGATTAAAAAACATTTTACTATATTACGGTGTGGGGAAAAACACCCCGCTATGAAAATGTGTTATTATTTTTGTAGCGCATCGAACACACTATTTATACAAATCTTTAAATGTCAACCAGTGCACATAGAAAATAAACCACACCGCATACTAATGCACTAACATGCTTAAACCGGTGCACGTTAAAAAACACACCACACCTCACACTAGTGCGCTGACATGTCCTAAGCACACTATAAATACGTAACAATAATACCAAACCTACTATGGTCCGCTACGGTAAATGTTCCACATTATATTATCAAAGAACTGATGTGTGACAAGAACACCGTAGTCATGGTGCGTCTATGTTTTCTTAGTGTGTCAACACATCAAAATTTAAAAAAAATAAAAATAAAGAATGTTTCGTGATGTGTTCGGTATAGCACAGTGCATCGTATCCTTGGTGCTATGACTTGTAATGAATGCACCACCAAAATGCAAAACATCAATGGTGTGTGAATGCAATAATTTGTATTTGGCTTTGATCTAGGAGGATCTCCCAAGGGACCAAAAATTTAAAAAACTTCAATTTTTGTATAGAATCATACAGTTGTATAGAGATCACCGAGAGATTTACAACGCTACTCATTTTATCAAAATGAACACTAAACAGTGAAGTTATTGGAAAAACAAGTTGACAATGACAATGGGATTAATGTCAACATCTAAATTCTGAATTAGAGAAGTCAATAATTGGGAGTCGGGATGTTCATTAAAGAAATTGTTAGGATTGCACTGACTTCTGAATTTCGACTTCCAAATTCGGTATTGGCAAGGTTGGGATCGGGAGTTGGAAGATTCATTTTTACTACTATTTGCATAGTTTTGACTTCTGACTTCCAACATTGGGATCAAATTTTGAGATGATCATTGTTAAATTATTGTTTTGACCATGCAACCTTTAAACTTCCTAAGTCTAGATAGAAAAAGTCAAAATATTTTTGTTATGGTGTTTAAAAATTCTGACTTCTGAAGTTGAGATCAAAAAAGTCAAAAGATTGTTGTTATGGTGTTCAACAATTCTGACTTTCGATGTCGAAATGGTTGAGGCCATCATGTTGGAATCAACAAAATGGAAAAGTGGGATAAAAAAAATGGGGGCTAGCACATTGAAACTAGTAAAATGGATAGGTCAGCATCAAATCAGTTAGGATTGGCACAGTCAGGATTCCGGTGGCATATTATAGATCGATGGTCTAGCATAACCGAAGACAAAATTTTCACTAAGCCTATGCCTTCTATCTTGTAATTGATCGTGAAGGATAATTTGGACATGGAAATATTTCATACCCAATTGGGCATAACAGTCGTGGTGTTGATGTACTTGTAACTTCAGAATGTATTCACTTATATATTATACCCCAATGTCCCTATTGGGAGTATCAATGATGTAATTGTGTCATGTCATACCCCAATGATCCTATCAGGAGAATCAACAAAGTAAACAAGTCATGTAAAGTCATAGAGGGTAACCCTCCTTATTGTTCAAGGGTCAAAGTCGCCACAGTTGCGAGGTACTAGGGTTATTAGAATCTCCTATAGAATTCAGCCTTGGTGAGTTAATTTCAAGTTAGTAATTAGTATAAATAGAGAGTGGGCCTCTCTATTTATCACACAAACACACACACACACACACACTCAGTTGTAGTGCATAACCGAGAGAGAGAAGAAGAAGCTGGGACACGAGAGAGAGACTACTGTTGTTGGGAGATCATCTTTGTATCCTTGCGTTTTACTTTTGGTGTTGATTATATCTCTGAGGAAGTTTTGGGGTTTTCTTGTTTATGGTTTCCCTGAGGATACTATTTGTGTTCATTGTCTCTTGTGATTGATTGTTGTGCTTGTTATTCTCTCATATAAGATCCTAAGATCATATAGCTTAAATGTTAAAAATCTAACATGGTATCAGAGATAACCTGAGAAGAAGACATTGTGCAGCTTCTGAAGCTAGTGCTTCCTACTTTTTGGATCTCTCTCCACATATTTTCAGCAAAAGGAGGCTAGGCTGACTCTCCTCTCTAGGGCGCATCTTTCTGTCCAAGCAGAATTTGATTCTAAGCATTTTCAGTTTTTGACATTCTGCTACAGCTAAAATTAGAGATTTTCACAGAAAAAGAATTTTTGAGTGAGCCCAGGCGAGGATTTATCTCCTCCTCAAAATCAAATTTTAGAGATCAAAATGGAGGTTTTTGGTTGGGTAGAACTCTAGGAAATTCAAACCATAATCTGCTCCCGAACCAGAAAACCAGCTCTACAGAAATCCAGCTCCAGATCCAGTTCGAACATCTTAACCTGGTAATATATAAACCTTTTGTATTTCCATTTGAGGTTCTATGTTAAGAGTCTCATCATACCAAGCTTGATGAAAAGCTTGAGGGAGCTGATAACTTCTGAGCCTAGAAGTATAGGATCTCCTTGGTCCTGAAAGAAAATGAATTGGACTCCTACATAAGTGGAGAAGTTCCAGTTCCAGAGGAATACGAAGATAAGGCCTTACACAAAAATAAATTGGTCATGGCTAAGAGGATTATCACTGATTCAATCAAGGATCATCTCATACCTTAGGTTTCCTTCCTAAAGACACCTAAAGAGATGCTTGATGCCCTGACCAAGTTATTCAAAGGGAAGAACATAAACCATAAGATGACTCTGAGAAAATAATTGAAGAATGTAAAGATCCAGAATGCGGAGACCATCCAGTATTAATTTACAAGGGTCTCTCAGATCAAGGAATAGCTTGAAGCCATAGATGAATAAGTAAAAAATGTAGAAATTATGATTACCACTTTGAATGGTATCCTTAGGGCATGGGACTCTTTCATTCAAGGGATCTGTGCCAGAAAGAAGCTAGTCAATTTTAGCAGACTGTGGGAGGAGTGATCACAAGAAGAAGCTTGAATATTAGCTCGAGAAGAAAAGATGGGAAGTGAAGATCAAGCTATCACAGTACAATCCAAGAAAAGAAGAATAGACCATCACATAGGTAAGCACTCTCGCCAGAAGAATAACACTAGAAATCTAACAAATATTTGTCTAAGTTCATTTTCTATACATGTGATGAAAGAGGACACCTTGCAAGAGATTTTCCTAGAAACAAAGATAGATCTCACAAGAGGAAGGGAAACAAGAAAATACATCATGCTCAATCTACAGAAGATGATGATCCTTCCAAGAAGAGAATCTAACAAGACACTAATGGTTCTTGAAGTGATGAAGAATATGTGTTGATCTCTGCCCTCATGGGAACTATCACACATGGAAGCAATGATTGGATTATTAACAGTGGGGCTTCCAAACACATGACAAGATTTAAGGAATCCTTTGTGAAACTATCAGAACATGAATCACCCCACAAGGTGAAACTTGGGGATGACTACCAGTATCTAATAAAAGGTAGTGGAGAATCCTCCTACAAATTAGACTCTGGAAAGTATATGAAAATGAAGGATGCCCTATTTGTACCAGGACTAAAGAAGAACCTTATCTCCATCTCTGCTTTAGATGAAAAAGGCATAAGAGTTGCATTTATAGATGGCCAAGTCCTCATGTGGCCAAAAGGAAAGACTATTGACAATGCAGTAGTAATTGGAGAACACGAGGGAGGACTATACAAATTAAAGGGCCAACCAGAACAAGCTTTGGTTCATGACTCAATAGAACCAAATGAAATTTGGCATAGAAGGCTTGCACATGTGCACTATAGGGCACTACCACTTGCAAGCAAATTTGTAGAAGGCATTCCATAAATGTAGGAAAAACATGAAGGAGTAGGCAAGGGACGTGCAAAAGGAAAGGACACAAAGAATACATTTCCAAGTATCGAAAGCAAGGCTAAATGAATCTTGGAAATCATTCACTTCGATGTATGTGGTATGATGTCATCTAGTTCATTAAGTAGGTATGCATACTATTTTTCTTTCATTGATGATTTTTCTAGGAAGACATGGATATACTATTCAACAAGTTCAAGGAATTCAAATCCTTGATTGAAAACCACATAGAGAAGAAGATCAAGATTTTTCGATCAGATAATGGTGGAAAATTCACATCAAATGAATTCAAGGAATTATTCAGATATTCAAGGATTAAGAGGGATTTGACCACTCCATATAATCCACAACATAATGGAGTTGTAGAAAGGAAGAATAGAACAACTGTGGAAGCACCAAGGGCAATGCTTCATGATCAAGATATTCCTATGCATCTATGGGTAGAAGCTGCTAGGATAGCTATGTATGTACATAATTTTACTCCACATAGAGTACTCAAGAACAAGACACCTGAAGAAGTGTTTTTCGGCAAGAAACCAAAAGTCAGTCATCTCAGGATATTTGGATGTCTAGTGTACGTACACATTCCAAAATAATAGAGGACAATGTTAGATCCTTTAGGAAAGAAGGGTATATTTGTAGGATACTCTGAAAGCTTGAAGGCTTACAGAATATACTTCCTAGGATTCAAGAAGATCGACATCAACAAGGATGTAACATTTGATGAAGACATAGCTTACAACAAATCTAGGAAGAGACCAGTTGAAGATCCTTAAGAAACTGAAATACCCAAGATTCGAGATACAACCATGGATGAAGCAATTCCAGAAGAAGATCAAGAAATAGAATAACTTCAAGAACCTGCAGATCCACCTCAAGAGAAGAATCCTCACAAGAGGAAACCTACATGGGTATGAGAGGATATCCAAGGTGTAGAGAGATATGGGGCTCCAGAAGAAATGCACAGAGAAAGGAAGAGAACTAGGTCCTACTCCGAATATATAGCCCTATTATGTGACATCATCGATAAAGAACCTTCCAACTATGAAGAAGCGACAAAAAAGAAAGAATGGAAGGATGCTATGATCGAGGAGTATCAGTCGATCATGAAGAATGATGTTTGGGATGTTGTCCCAAGACCAAAGGGGAAGTCTGTTGTGACTTCCAAATGGATCTATAAGATCAAGCATGCTACAGATGGTAGCATAGAGAAAGATAAAGAAATATTTGTGGCTTGTGGATTCTCCCAGAAAGAAGGGATAGATTATGAAGAGACTTTTGCACTTGTATCCAGATATACTTCCATCATATCAGTACTTACTTTAGCTGTAGTAATGAAATGGAAAGTACACCATATGGATGTCAAGACAAATTTCTTGAATAGTGTAGTAGAAAAGGAAGTATATGTGGAGCAGCCACTTGACTTTGAGACACATGATAGGAAGACTCATGTGTGTAAATTGAAGAAAGCCCTATACAGTTTGAAACAAGCACCTAGGACATGGTACGACAGAATTGAAAGCTTCCTGACTAGTTTGGGCTTTACCAAAATTAAAGCAAATTCCAACCTTTACCACAAGGTTGAAGAAGGGAACCCAGTGATGCTCCTATTGTATGTAGATGACCTATTTTTAATAGGTACATATGGGTTGATTGTTGACACGAAGAGGAAGTTGGATGCTAAGTTTGAGATGAAGGACTTGGGCATGATGCATTAATTTCTAGCCATGGAGGTGTGGCAGAATGCAGATGGAATATCCCTAGGACAAGGGAAGTATGTAGTCGAGATCCTGAAGAGATTTAGGATGATGGAATGCAAGGCCATGACCACATCTATAGCATCAAATCTGAAGCTATTGAGTGATGCTTCATCAGAGTCAGTCGATGCTACGATGTATCATCAGATGATTGGGTCCTTGATGTACCTGATGAATACGAGACTAGATATTTGCTTTTCTGTGAACACATTGAACCAGTTCCTAACAGATCCGAGACATGTTCACTTGATTACTGCAAAGCATATTCTAAGGTACCTAAAGGGTACAGTTGATTATGGTCTCAAGTATGAGGCAAATCAGAATATTGACCTGGAAGGTTATGTGGATTCGGATTGGGCAGGTAGTGCCATTGATAGGAAGAGAACTTTAGGGTGTTGCTTCAATATGGGATCAGGTGTGATCTCCTAGTTTAGCAGGAAGCAATCCTATGTGGCACTGAGTACAGCCAAAGCAGAGTATGTTGCAGATTTTTCGGCTCATTGTGAGGTAGTGTGGCCGAGAAAGCTACTATATGACTTATTTGATCTCTAGCTGGATGCTACTTGTATATATTATGACAACCAAATTTGTGTGAAGTTGTCGGAGAACCCAGTGTTCCATGACAAGTCAAAGCATATTGAGATCAAATATAACTATATTAGGGATATGGTGCAGAGAGGAGTAGTGAAGCTCCAATATGTTGTGACGGACAAGCATATAGCTGATGTGTTGACCAAACCATTAGCTAGAGTAAAGTTTTAGTACTTCAGGGAGAAGCTTGGTGTTCTCCAGATCGAGGTTCCCTCCAAAGGGAATTGATGTGTCTGTTAGCATTTCTGACATGGTGGAAGGATGGGCTTCATATGGTCAGATGTAAGTGCAGATATATTCTGATGTGATTTTGGGATTTGTTCCCAGATGATTAGTGCAGAGACATTCTGATGTGATTGTGAGATGTGTTCCCACATGATCAGTGCAAAGCCATTCTGATGTGATTGTGGAATGTGTTCCCACATGATCAATGCAGAGACATTCTGATCTGATTGTGGGATGTGTTCCCACATGATCAGTATAGATCCATTCTGATGTGATTGCGGGATGTGTTCCCATATGATTAGATGTAACTGCAGAGCCTTTCAGACAAGATGAGGTCGGATGCAAGTGCAAATCCTTTTTGACAAGATGAGATTGGATGTAAGTGCAGAGCCTTTCTGACAAGATGAGGCCAGATGTAATTGCAAAGCCTTTCTGACCTAGGTTTTGGTTGTGTTCCTCCCATGGTTAGATGTGAGTGCTGGGCATGATTTTTTGACATGGTTCTTGGACTTGTTCCTCCCATGGTAAGATGTAAGTGCTGGGCGGGCCTTTCTGACAGGGTTCATTCCATGGTCAGATATAAGTGTTGAAGATGACGAAGACCTACATGGATGCTAGGCCTACAAATAGCATGAAAAAGGGATGGCTCTATAAAACTTCCTGTGATGAGTAGAATTGAGAGATAACACCATTTGTTCGAGATAGAAGAAGCAGTGATGATCCAAACTTGATGATGATCCAGTGATGATCTAGACTTGATGATGATCTGGTGATGATCTAGACTTGATGATGATCTAGTGATGATCCAAACTTGATGACATTCCAGTGATGATCCAGACTTGACGATGATGACTTGATGATGAGGAATTCATGATGATCCAATGATGACCCAGAGAAGAAGACTTGTGCTGATAAATTGTGTCGAGATAATACCTTCCTAGTTAAGAGGGAGTGTTAATGTATTTGTAACTTCGAAATATATTCACTTGTATATTATACCCCAATGTTCCTATTGGGAGTATCAATGATGTAATTGTTTCATATAATACCTCGATGATCCTATTAGTAGAATCAATAAAGTAAACAAGTAATGTAAAGTCATAGAGGGTAACCCTCCTTATTGTTCAAAGGTCAAAGTCCCCGCAGTTGTGGGGCACTAGGGTTATCAGAATCTCCTAGAGAAGTCATCCCTAGTGAGTTAATGTCAAGTCGAGAATTAGTATAAATAGAGAGTGAGCCTCTCTATTTATCACAAAAACACACACACTCAATTGTAGTGCATAAATCAGAGAGAGAAAAGAAGCTGGGACAAGAGAGAGAGAGACTACTGCTGTCGGGAGATCATCTTTGTATCTTTGGGTTTTACTTTTGTTGCTGATTCTATCTCTGAGGAAGTTTTAGGTTTTTTTCCTTTATGGTTTCCCCGAGGAAAATATTTGTGTTCATTGTCTCTTGTGATTGATTGTTGTGCTTGTTATTCTCTCAGATAAGATCCTAAGATCATATAGGTTAAATTTTAAAAATCTAACACATGGATCTAGAAACCAATCCAGTTTGTTATTTGAGCATGCAATTTGGATGTGGATGGAGAGTGGAACAGAGCAACACAGAGACAGACAGAGAAATAATTCATTGAGAAAAAAGTTCAGATAGACTGTTCGAACTAAGACATTTCAAAATTGGTAGTCAAAAGGTCAAGCGTGACAATCATTGTGGTCATTGTTAGTGCATTGAAGTTGTAGCACAATTCTGAGGTGGTTTTGTTCAACACAGGAGATAAGTTCTCATACATTGTGTCAAGGAAGGTCCTTGACAGAGCTAATTAGCGTTGGTGCAGTATGTTGTTGGTAGTAACATACATAATATTTAAGATTTATTTGTATTGATGTCAATTTGCAACATTTGAAGAAATTAATTAAAATGGTCCCATTTGAAGGCAAGACCCAAAGACAAATTCCAAACTGGATGAACTCTGTTAGCAAGTTGCATTCTTCAGTTTATGGTTTGCATTTTTGTTAAGTTGCATTCCTTTTATTTCCACATTGTGTTTTATCTATTTCCATTTTAAAATATTCCAGAGAGAGTTTATTGCTTCAAAATCATTCACACAGAAAATTCAAGGTTACATGATCCTGTAAAATTCAAATCAAGTTGGTATCAGATATTGATTAATCAAGGAATTGTGAATGGATTACTAGGGAAAAACTTAAATCAGGTGAAGGAGAATTTGAGCCTTACAATCAATAAATTGGATGTGTAACTCAATGGAAGGAAACGGAAGAAGAATACTATGGAGAAGAGGATGAGAAGTCCTTCCATAAGGATTTCTACTAGATGGAATATAGGGTAGAAAATTTTGTTTTAGACTACCAAATGAGATTGGAAAAGAAGATAAAGAAGCAGACGAGAGAAGTAGGTAATACTTCAGAGAATAAAGGTACTGGAGGAGAGCCTACCAAAACTCCACCATCTCCATCATCATCATCATCATCTTCTTCTAATACTAGTTCTTCCCGTACATCATCAGATTCACATAAAAAGCATTTTGACAAATCTGATCTGAACACACCATTATTGAAGCTTGATATAAAGTATAATTTACCCATGTTTCATAAAAATGTTAAGCAGTTGAAAAATTGGATGATTAGGTTAAGAAAATAGATTTTTGTTGCAAAATACAAAAGTTAGCAAGAGATGGAGCTAAAATCTAGACGGCCTCACTTCGACTTGGAGGAAATTCTCTTGTATGGTGGGAAATAAAAACTCAACACGACTTGATTGTTAAAGGTAAGTTTATTTCCTCAAGTTATGAGTTTGTGTCAGCATTGAAAAAACAATTCTATCCATTGAGGAATAAACAACAAGCTATGATGGAGTGGCAAATTTACAAACAAGGTAAGGGACAAAGTGTGTGTTAAGATTTAATATGCTTAGCTAGGTATTAGTAGTGTTTAATCCAATTTCACATCAATAGAATATGAAGAATCACTTAAAGAAACAAAATCGCAAGATGGACACAGATTTATCATGGGAAACCCTCAAGGGGAAGTAAACCTAGCAAAAATTCCTCTATATAGATGTATAAGATAAAACCCCAAATTAGGTGTTCCTTCTCCTTGTTGATATGCCTCTCTCTCTTTCTCTCTCTCTCTCTCCTATGCATTATACACAAGTGAGTGTGTGTGTTCAAATGAGCAATACAAATCCTATATTTATACTCTTTCTGTCACTTGAATTTTACCCTAACAAGTCGTCCCCAACAAACTTACCAGGACAACTTCACCTAAGAAGACACAAAACAATATTATATTATATTCAAGAGGATACTATTGACCCGACTTACATTGGAGGTTATACCTCATGACTCTATGATGACCAAATACAATAGTAACATCTCGATGGAGGAAAAAGACATCCCCCTTGGGTTACATCAGTAAAGTACATTTACAATATTCTTCAAAGTTACAATATTTCAACACTCCCCCTTAACGAGAAGGGTATTCTACTAACAACAACAACATCAACTATAGGAGCAAGGACAAAGAGCATATTCAGTAGTATCAAGGTAATACATCTATATGTCATAGGAAGTTTTCAAAAATCATTAGCAAATGGAATAATTACTAGAACATCTTCAATATCTTCAATACTAAAACATCATGTTCTACAGCACCCGATCACTTGATCCTTTGCAACAACACTTTGATATTCATATTCTTGCAGAACTTGATCCTTTGCAAAAACATTTTGATCTTCATATTCTTCCAGCACTCGATTACTTGATCCTTTGCAGCAACACTTTGATCTTCATCTTCTTGCACCACTCGATCACTCAATCCTTTACAGCAACATTACCTGCAGTACACATGATCTCTTTACAGGATGATCAATCCCTATCAATTTTGGACATAAGTCCAAGGATGATGCAATACTTGTTACCACCTAAGTTGTACTTAGTGGTTTTTTATCAAGTGAGCCTGGTGAACCGAACAGGGTTAACTTGTTCGGACTTCAAAAGACCTTTGGAAGTACTTCTGGGAAGTGCTTGTTGTACTATATCACATGTTCATACCCCATGGGGGAATTGTAATAAATGTTCTAACATGATAGTGTCTGCAAAGGACTCAGTCTCTTAGACTTTATTTGTCAATTCAACCAGCCCAGGGTGTTTTGTTCCCTTGGTTATTATTGGTTGTTGAATAAACGACTGATAATTTCTGAGTTTTTCACTCCATACCTCCAAAGTTGGGGTGGTTGGCTTGGAATTTAGGCCTATTGAGGTTATTAGAGTCTATGTGTCAATTTATAAGCATGATAGACATCATGGTCGAGTCATATGAACATGTCTAAGTCCCGCTAAGTGTTTTTCAATTTTTCAATTTTTTAGTTTTTTCAGTGTTTTTTATTAAAATTTAATTTTTCCAAAACTTAGGCTATTTTTTATTGTTTTATTGGGAAAATTGGTTTTGTAATAAAAGTGGGCCCAATAATCTGTTTCAGTCATGTAGGTGCTCATTTTCAAGCTAAGAGCACCATGTAAACCCATGGACCCACTGTTTCCTAGTTTTGAGTGATTTTCCATCACTCAGGTCAGAAAGCCCCAAAAATCAATTATTTGATTATTTTAATTAATAAATTGATGAATAATGGAGCAAGTCCAAAATCCAAAATCAGTGGATTCTCAACTGATTTGATTGAAATCAGTTAGATTTGAATCAAATTGACTAGATCTGACAAATCCTTGACTGAAGGAGGTGATCAAATCAGATCCAGAGTTGATCTTCAGCTGTATTCATGGGGAATTGCACCCTCTCTCTCTCCTCCACACGTGTGGACTCTCCTAGATGCTCTGTGGACTGATGTGTCGGTGTGTGGGTTGATGTGTCAGCTCAATCAAGCCCTCGGTTGACAAGTAGGCTCAGTTCAGCTTCAGTTCTGCATTGATGAAATCTCCATCAGTTGATTTCATCTGATTCCATGAGGAATTGTGCCCCCCTGGGATAGATGGCCTGTATTTTGTATATATCCTAACTAAGGCTCCCTCTTCCAAGCTAGTTAGAGTTGGACTGAAGGGCTTTCCATTGTAACTATGTATTGATATTCATTTGTTGAAATAAAGAGAAGCTTTGGAGGCTCAATTATGGAGTACCTTTCATGTGTGGATTGTCATTTTCATGCTACATTCGAGGTGAAACTGCTATTTTTTCAATTTTTTGCACTTAACTATTGTCTGCCTGAATGGTTATTGAGATCATAGGGATAGATCATTGTAAGTAAGATTACTTAATTCTATTTTTATGCATATGTTTGAATGAGCTAATACCTGTATGCTAAATAAGATTATTTGCATGCTGTATCATCTACTTCTCATATGTATCTTCAGATTTGATAGTTCTGTTTGCAGGAGTTGTTTTGTAGCTTATAGGTTTGCCGTGACTGGAAGATCTATGGTTCAGGTTTGATTCCATTGATTTCCAGCAGATATTGCTAATATCGTGCCCCTTGGTGCTTCACTACCAAGTTTTCTCTACAGATCTGCTTCAACAACAAGCACCTCTCTTCCCCTTTCTCTCCTTTAAAAATCTTAAATTTTCTTCAAACTGGTTACTTTCAAGGTTTCTTATTACTCTGATTTGTCTCATTAAGAAAAATACACATAGAATAGTTATTAATATCCCTTCCAAAGTCTATATCTTAGTTTTTTTTTGCACATAAAGCTCAATTTTAAGAGATCTAGCTAAAATTACCATATTTTCGCAAGCATTTTAGTGAAAATTCGTAGCTTGCTGTTAAGGTAGTTTAATTTGCTGTATGATAAAATTTAACATTCTACAATAAAATTGCACATTTCATTGGATGCACAAAAATCAAGCCAAGAGCCCAAGGAAAGCTTGCTTTCCTTGGTTCCTTTTTCACCTGTTTAGCTAGTTTTAAGTTCATCTTTTTTGAGTTAAGGTAGGCTGATCCAAAGGTACTCTTAAAGTGATTTTGGGAATATTTTATTCTAACATGCTCGCTGCTTTTTATCAGGTGTAACAGAAAATAAAGGAATCTGCTGTTCGGAAGTGTCCTTAGGAGCGTTCAAATCCCCCAAGGGGTCTCCCATTTGACTAAAACCTTTTATTTTTGCACCTTGTAAGCTCTTTATTTCAATCCATATAAGGATCAAGAGGAATTATATAAGTTCTCTGATATTGTAACCACTATTAATAAAATTATTTTTTGAATAGGCTCTTTCAAGCCCATTCCCCATCCCCCTTGGGGGGATTTGCGTCGGTGTCCTTTTTGTTGTTTTTTGCTCATTTATTTTCAAAATAGCATTGATCTAATCTGCAGGGTAGTATAATTTATTTTATTATTAATTTCATATTCCATACTTTACATTTTAAAGTAATATTAATACTTACCCCACGACTTCCCGATTGACCCGAAAGGGGAAAGAGATTCGTGGTAGGACTAATTAGAAAAATAGAATTGTGTATGTGTTTTCTTTTGATCATTTGTATTTTCAGCTATCATAAAATTAACCCCTCTTCAATTCCCCGATTGAGATCCACTTGGATTGAAATAGGTTCCTGGAGGTTTTTCTTTTAAACAAGAACACCCAGTTTAAAACTTACTAAAATTTACAAGACTTCAATGTGTATGCTCTGCACTTGGCTGCGGTTCGTTCGATCAGTCAATTTGTATCAAAAGTACTTGAGTGACTAGTATAATTAGGACTCAATCTCCCAAATTAACAAACCAACAGGTGAAAATCCAACACCTAGATCGAACCATCACGGTGGTAAAATACCCAAAGGAGGCGGGAACTTCTGAAAAGTGACCTTGGGGCGCCGATCTCTGTCACACCCTAACAGGTGCATTATGAACAACAGCCCCAGAGACTCCATTTCATCCCACATATTCCTTGCAGGTAGCCGTGAAGGTTTAGTTTTGGACATACTCCAAGTACTCTAGGGTATATCTGGACTCCCCCCTTCAATTTTAACTTTTTAATCAACTCACACTTCAATTTTAACTTAAACATACCAAGAGGCAATCGCAAAACACTCACTCCAAGCACATGCAAGTACATTGCTTCTATTTTTCGACTCCATTCTAAGGCACTGGTTATTTTCTTGTTTTATATATATATTGTGTCTCAGCATTGTGCTTTCGTGTGTTCATCTTTTATATCTTGCCATCTTTGATTATCTATAGTTAAATTGCAAACTCCTAAGAAACTCATTCAATTTAACATCACAACACTAAGTAATTATCCTTAGTAACTTAATAGGGTCTACCCCCTTGGCTTCGTTAGGAGTTGAGCCTAAACGGAGGAGTCAAGAACAAGGTGACAGTCTTGACTTGAGACTTTCCCCCAAGGACACACCGAGTGGCTTGAAGATTTCTGCCATGTGACCCAGGTGTGTGAAAGGCAACAACACTACTCATCATCCTAATCCCCATTAACAAGGAGGGTCCACATCATCGACTAGCTGGATTGTCCGCAAATCAATATCAAACCACATCATCTACAAATGAATACAGATCTTGTCTGCAAATGAATGCATAACCACATCGTCTACAAATGAATGCAAATCTCACTTGCAAATGAATGTCGGACCACATTGTATACAAATGAATGCATATCTCATCTGTAAATGATTGCAGGACCACTTCATCCACAAATGAATGTAGGATTCGTCATAGACCATCCTTAGCCTATTAGTGTTAGGACCACTCTCAAGTGAGTGTTCTTGTCTGCAACACCATCCTACAAGTGAATGTAGGACCACTCTCCAGAAGAGAGTATTGTCTATAGGACCATCCTCAGTTGGTAAGGGCTAGGACCACTCTCATTAAGAGAGTGTTCTTGTCTGCAATACCATCCTTAAGAGAGGATACTATCATCCACAAGTAAATGTTGGATTTCATCAGCATCTATGGGCATACTTTTCCTTTTATGTATTGGGGAATCAGTGCCATCTTATTTGCAATGATAGTCTTATCATCACTCCCCCTTTCCAAGGATGTCCTTTCAGATTACACCAAGCTTGTCGCAGAAGTATTCAAACTTTACTCAAGACAGAGGTTTGGTCAATACATCAACAACTTGCTCATCAATACTCACATAATGGAGTTTTATAGCCCCCTTATGTACCATATCCCTTATGTAAAAATATAAAATTTCTATGTCATTTGATTTATCATGGAACAAAATATTCTCTGTCATCTTTATACAACTCTGGTTGTCACATAGAATCACTATGGTGTCCAACTCCAAGTCAAATAGACCCGACATCAACTTCTAAATCCATATGGATTAACAACTAGTAGTACAAGATACTATGTACTCTACTTCAACAATGCTGAGAGAAACACTAGACAATTGCTTGCTAAACAATGAGATCTGTTGTAATCTCACAGATCACATAAGGTTACCAATAATACACACTAAAACATATATAAATCATAAATAGAGACAAAAGATAAGAACATATAGAATTATAACAGATTATATTATTACAATGAGTCCATACAATGCAAAGAACTGAACTGAGTTCTCGTCTGGCTCAATAGCCTAATATATATGATTTACAGAACGGTTACAAAATAACTACCTGTCAGTTCAGTGAACCGACACAACCTTAGATGGCCGAGCTAATCTCTCAGTCGGCCGACTGACTTAGTCGGCTGATCGACTAAGTCGACCCTTGTTCAAGTCGACTTATCGAATTGCTCCTTATACATCTCCCCCATGAACAAAATGGTTCTTCATTCCGAAGAAATAGGGCAGTACACAAAATTTGTTTGTTGGATCTTCCAAAAATTTACTGTGGTGGACTATGAAGGCAGATGGTTGGTCGTTTCTGTACACAGACTTCAACAATGGTCATTTCTGTTCTTGCTTCTAAATTTCTTGGTGTTGCATGGCGATGAGTCGATGCTCTTCTAGCCTTCTGAGCTGAGGTAGTCGGTCCTTTCTTCCCTGTTCGATATCGACATGTAGTATTTTTGCGATAGTAGGTGTCTGTTGTCGGAAGTGTAGTGGGACTACTGCTTCTTGTCCGTAGACTAGTCGAAAGGGGGTTTGGTCGGTCGACCATTTATAGGCTGTTCTGTATGCCCATAAGACTACAGGTATTTTCTCATCCCAGTCATCCTTGCCAGCATTATATATTTTTGTTAACCCTTTGGTTAATGTTTTATTGAAAGCTTCAATCGCCCCATTCGATTGAGGATGATATGCGGTACTCCGTTGGTGGTTGATTTGGAACTGGTTGGTCAAGGTTTTGATAGTTTTGTTGATAAAGTGTGTCCCTTGGTCACTAATCAAGGTTAGTGGGCATCTGGATCTAGTGATGATGTTTTTATAGATGAATTTAGTGGCTATCTCACTCGAACATGTATTGATGGGTTTAGCTTCTGCCCACTTAGTGACGTATTCTACTGTAGTAATAATATACCTTGCACATGATCTCTTTGCTAGGATAGGAAATGGTCCTATGAAGTCTATGGCCCAGATTTCGAATGCGAGACTAGGGTTTAATGATATCAAGGGAATTTCTGTACGAGGCAGGGGTCGACTAAGTCGTTGACATCTGTCACATCAACTAACAAAACTTTTGCAATCTCTGTGGAGTGCCAACCACCATAATCCTGACTGTTGGATTTTCTTTGCAGTTGTGTTTACTTGGAATTGTCCTCATGCAGGTCCATAGTGTGCTTCATGCATGATTTGGTCTCGTTCATGTTCGAGTACACACCTTCTGAGGATGTCGTCTAATCCCATTTTGTATAAAAATCCATTAATGATACTGTATGGTGTAGCCTTCATAGCTAGGATTTTTTTTTCTTGGTATTCATACCTTCAGGTGCCTGTCCATTTTCTAAAAACTGAGCTATTTCTTCTAGTTCTGCTAGCACTGCTTCTATGTGAAATAAATGTGCATCAGGTAAGTCGTTAATGACTTTGGTCGGTTCCTCTCCTGTGTCTATTCGGGATAGATGGTCGGGCCCGACATTTGGCTTTCCTGGTCAGACAATGACTTCGAACTCAAATTCTTGGAAAAGAAGTAGCCACTGACAAATCCTTCCATGATGGAGTGGTTTATTGACAAGATACTTCAGGGCTTGATGGTCAATATATAATGTGAAGGGGTTGGCTAAAAGGTAATGTCGATACTTTTGGAGGGCAATGACCATACCTAGGGCTTCTCTTTCTATAGTCGAATAGTTTCTTTCAGCCTTATTTAATTTGTGACTGCTGTAAACTATGGGATAATCCATTCCATCATCCCCTGGTTGAGTTAGGATTGCTCCTATTGCTATTCCTGATGCATCGATATGCACATGGAATTTGATCGACCAGTTTGGAAACTTTAGGATGGGGGCTTCGACTAGTTTTTGTTTTAATTTCTCAAATGAGATGTGACATTCGTCTGTCTAGTTAAACTCTTGATCTTCCTTTAATAGTTCTTTGAGAGGATATGTCATATCTGAATAGTATCTGATAAATTTTTGGTAATAGCCTGTATGGCCAAGTAACACCCTGACTTTTTTGGGGTTTACTGGTGGTTTTAGGTCGAGGATAATTTTAATCTTTGCAAAGTCAACCTTGATACCTTCTTTACAGACAATATGCCCTAATAGTATCCGTATGGGAGTCATAAATATACATTTCTTAATGTTCAGGGAGAGTTGAATCTATTGACATCTCTCGAGCATAAGTCTAAGCCATTTGCAATGACCTTTTAAGGTGGAGTATATTGTCCAGTCGTCAAAGTATACTGCCATGGTCTTATATATGTATTCTTGGAATGTTTCGACAACAATTCGAGAAAACACTATAGGTGAATTCTTTAATAAAAAAGGCATAACTTTGTAAGCAAAGGAACCAAATTCACACACAAATGTTGCCTTCTTTTGATCTTATTTAGCTATTGGTACCTGGTTATATCCTGAGAATCCATCTGTAAATGAGTAGAATTCATGTCCTGCAACTTCATTCAAGATTTCATCGCCATAAGGGGTTGGGAATGGGTCTGTCAGTGTTACTTTGTTGAGTTCCCAAAAGTCGACGCAAATTCTTAGCTTGGTCGGGTCATGTTTCTTGGGCTATACAACCATTGGACTTGCCCATTCTGATTGGTCGATAGGGTAGATGATTCCCGTGGCTAACATGTTATCAATTTCCTTGTATTTGTGAGCCAATTTATAAGGTATTTTCTTAACAGGTCGAACATCAGGTTTAGTATCAATTTTCATTTCTCCCATTTCTTGGACTAAGCCTTTTAGGTCTTTATAGTCCCTAGAAAAGACATCTTGGAACTCTCTTAGTAAGTTCACTATCTCTGTGGTTTGTTGTTCATTCAAGTAGTCACCAATTTTTGCTAGTTTTGGTCGGTCGTCGTTTGAGATGTTGACTTCTTTAGTTTTTACTTTGGCATCTAGCCACTCTAGTGCTTTAGCTTCAATGATCGATCGACTTCCTTCTTTGAACTGTGAGAATGTGGCAGGGAAGTCGGCTGCAGTCATTCTGTCAGTATCTTGTTTGTCAGTTGTTGCGATTTTCAGGATCGAGTGGATAGGTTTTATTGTTTCTATGTGGTTGGATTTCCATCTGAAGCTCTTGCCCTCTATGTTTTAGTTTTCTAATTGTAAATAGGTCGACTATGGTCTTGACCATGTTTGTAGATTGTTACAGTCTTTTATCTGTCGATGATCTCATAAGGGTTGGTTTTCGGTCGGTTGGATAAATTGTTTAATTTGTTTTGCTGTTTCAGTTAGATTTTCATTTTGAGGTATGAAAGTGAAGTCTTTAATAAAAATTTCCCTGAGTTCGTGCCATAAGAAATTTTCACCTCTAGCTTCTTCCATCTTATACCATTTTTTTGGTAAGTCGGCTAGGGTTGAGGGGAACAAATGTGGCTAGGCTTGCTCATCCTTGTATCCAAGTCTTCTCCACTCCTTTTCAAAAGTTTTGATATGATCTTCTGGGTCTTGTCATTGAGTAAATACAAGTATCTGAACTTGCTGGGTTAACTTCTTTCCTCCAAACATATCGACAAATTAGGTCGAAGCAGTTGTCTAGGTCTGTAGTTTTGTCTGATGGGTGTCCCACCATCTAGCTGCTTGACTTGTAAATGTTTCAACTAGGCTTTGAAGTCGGCCATGTTCACCAACATTTTTAGATACTTGTTCAATATACATGACTGGTGATTCCCTCTCCGTATACCTTAGTAGTTGTGTAGTATTTAAGTTGGTTGGTTGTAAGGTAGGGCATTCCCTTATTTTCTTTTCAAAGATTTTTGGGACAATGGATACTATGAAGCATTGTTGGGTGGGATTTTTCTGCACTTTTTGTATATTCCAACACCCTCTTGCTTGTGTTTCGTAATTCTCAATCTCCCAGTCGTATAATTCAACATCTAAGTTATAACCAATCGAGTCTTGGTTACCTAAGTTAAGTTCTCCATGGATGTTTGGTTCTGTGTAGTCTGCATCGTTGTGGATTTGGTAAATTTGTCTGACATCGACTTCGTCATCAATAGGTTTAGTCCAAGGTTCCCCTTGGGATGGACGAATGGGTACAATGACCTTTTGACCATTTCCTTTTAATTTGATTCGTTCCTTGTCCAAGGATATGGATGCTTTCATCTTTCTACCCCAAGGTCGATCGACTAGTGCTGGGAAGGAGCTGGCTCCTTCTTTTGGGTCAATGATTTTGAAATCAACCTTGGTCAAGATTCCTTTGATAGTCATATCGATGTTTTTCCAGACTCCAATGGGTTAAATTAGGCCTTGGTCGTCTAGTTTCAGGTATATGCCTGACTCATATAGTCGAGGTCGACCCAGCTGTTCCCAAGTGTCACGAGTCATGATATTTACTTGTGACCCGAAGTCGAGCACTACTTGTTGGATGTGGTAACCTTCAATTTCTAGGTCAACAAGTGGGTCGACATCACTTTTGTCTTTTTGGTTCAAGCTGCAGATGTTTTTTGTTTGTTTTTCAGGGTTTGTACCTTTGATTTCACGCAATAAGTCAATGAACTGAGATATTTATTTGTCTGTTTGAATGAGTTGGATTAATTGATGTATTGTGTTGGGTCGACTGTTATCAATGTCTTCTTGTCGTGCAATGTCTTGAAAGACATGGGTTGCTTCTTTATATGTTTGTTTTTCATGTTGTGGGTTAGGATAGATGTTTGTTTCTTTAATCTTACTAATTTGAGGGTTATCAGTTCCTGTTTTTGTTCCTTGTCGAGTTACAATATTTAAATTTTTAATGGTTACTACATCATGTTTTTGCACACAAGACAAGATATTAACATTTTTCTTGGTATTAATTTTTTCTAACATAGTAGGGAAATCCTCAAGCGAGTGATTGCCTACTCCGCAGTGGGTACAGAATTTGAGATCAGTCCTGTCCTTGTATGGACAGTCTGCATACCCGTGACCTTCTTTGTAACATATAAAGAACTGGATGGGTCGGTGTGGGCATATGTCACGATTCCTAGGGAATCAACCTCTTCCTTCGTAACCTTGGTGTCGATTATCGTACCGACGCTCGTATCGTCAGTCGTTGTATCTTTGTCCGTTCTAATCATTTGGTGGATTGTTTTGGTCGTGATGTTGTGCCACCACATTTGTTTGGTATACCGCCTGATAGTTCTATTGGTTCTTTAGGTTTAACTAATAGTCGACAGTGTTATGACTTTTGGTTTCATAGATGGTGCACCAGGAAGCCTTTCCGTTCTTCATATTAAACAAGCAGTCTGTTGTAGAGTGATCTCCGTGTTCCTGGAAAATGTCGCAAAAGGTTTTGGTCTATATAAATTGGACGTCTTGTCGGCTATATTCTTGTCGACAGTTATCTTTCGAGTGGCCGTTTGTTGAGAATTTGGTGCACCAGATCTCCTTATTCTTGAGGCTTAGCTCCTTCAGAGACTTCTGCACATTCTCGAGTTGTTGTTCCAATTTGTGGTTCGTGGGGTAAGCGGGTATATCCTTGTCCATCTCTACCTGAAGAGATTTTGTTAGCGCATCCTCATATGTTTTGAATGTTTGCAGACTGATGTGTCAGTGTACTTTTTGTGATAATATTGCAAGAAACCACTAGATTAGTAACTGTTCATCTATAACATAATCCAATTGGCTCAGTAAGTCTTTCCAACGCTTATCATAGTCGCAGACGAATTCTCCTGGCTTTTGTGATGTGGTTTTAAGCTTCTTCGCGGCCAGGTGCTTAGCATCTGGAGTTTTAAAAAATGACAAAAATTGCACCTTAATCTCAGCTTTTGTCACTCTGGGTTGTCTCTCCAAAAAGGTCATGTACCATGTCAATGCCCTTTTCCTTAAGGCTCCTGTGAACTATGTGATTTTTCTATCTTCATCTGTAACCTAGTTGGCTTCCCAGGTCGACTTGCAGACGAACCAATGTCATCTGGGGTCTTCATCTCCTTCATATAGGGGGATGTGAGCTGATCCGTGACCCATATCTAAATCACTATCACTGCTCTCAGAAGTTGGTGGCGGTGGAGGTGGGGGTGGTGATGAGGGTGGTGGGGTTATTGATGTATTCATGCCTACAGAATTTTGGTCGATGAAACTTGTGTTTCCGTCGGTTGTCGATTCCTCGTCAATGTATGGTCGTTTGATGTCGACTTCTGCTGTTGATGGTCCACTGAAACAATTTGTTCGCAGGTATGATTGTTCAATTTCTTCTAAAGTTGTATTTGGCCGGGGGGGGGAGCTCCTTCATGTGTCAGTAAGAGCAAGTGGATACTTCAGAGGGAGGCTTCCACTTGAAACGTCACCCAGTTCCCTTCCACTGGTTGATGTATAATAAGGTGTCGTCCAGGGTACGTTTCATCGCCTAGTCAGCTCCATATACTGAAGTCACCAGCTCATAGTCGGAGGTCTTCTTCCACAATAGTCTGTATTCGAGTATGTGGATTCAATGGGGAAAGGGTTGTTCCTTCATTGGGAGCTCTTAATTGGAGAGCTTCTGGCTGCTCTATCCATAATTCTTCCTCCTTAGGGGACGCTTCTTGTTCCACACCCTCTTCATGTTGGTCATGACCTGACTCTGGTAGATTCTCTTCCTGGTCGTTCTCCCTATGGTTTTCTCCTCTGTGCAGCTCTAAGGCCATTTATCATCTTGCGTTCCTTCTCTGGTGTCTCTCGTCCCTTTCTATTTTCTGAATGTTTGACATACTTTTGTAGGATACTATTCTCTTGAGGTCCTCTTTAGTTGAATTCTCATTACTGGTGACTGATATCGAATTCTAGTCAACTAGAATCCACTATACTCTATCTTCGACAGATGACCAGCTACCCCCCCATAGCCTACCCAACGCTTTTTAGAAAGCCCGGATAGTTCAGTCTATTTGCTTAGGAAGTATTCCCACTCCCTTTTGGCAATGAATTTTTCCCACCTCCTCTGCTTCTCCACCCAGTTAGAGTTTGTTGGAAGTTCATGAAGTGATGGATGAGGTTCGACGATATGTGCTACTCCTTTCTCGATCAAAAATTTGAATAGCAAGGTCGGTAGGGAACACAGAAAATGTTCGGCGAGATCTATGTAAAATTTCTCCTTCACTGTTTCTACCGAAGTTCTTTCTTCGACTGCTTGTTCCTCACAAAATTCATCGGCGATTTTCTCAAACCACTCTGATAAGTTTGTTTGGCCTCCACGGATCAGTTTTTCCAGCAACTGTTGTTCTTTAATCCCATTCGGTTTTCTCATCTAGGAATTTCTTCAAAATTTGGGGCACTGATTCGACAAAATTTTCATGCGTTTCTGTGAAAAAAATTTCTTTTGCTTGTGCGACTGTTAATCTATTCCTTCATGCGTAATTCTGCAAGTAGTTTGCAACTTTACGATTCCACCAGTCCTTAATCTCTTGCTCTGGTATCATTTGTTGGTATACATTCTAGTCATGTACTATCAGCAATGGAACCAATGTTATAATCTCACAGATCACATAAGGTTACCAAAAATACACACTAAAACATATATAAATCGTAAACAGAGACAAAAGATAAGAACATATAGAATTATGATAGATTATATTATTACAATGAGTCCATACAATGCAGAGAACTGAACTGAGTTCTCGTCTGGCTCAACAGCCTAATATATATGATTTACAGAACGGTTACAAAATAACTACCTGTAGGTTCGGTGAATCGACACAACCTTAGATGGCCGACCTAATCTCTTAGTCGGCCGACCGACTTAGTCGGCTGATCAACTAAGTTGGCCCATCGACTTAGTCAAATGATCGACTAAGTCGAATGATCGACTAAGTCGGAACATCAACTTAGTCAGCTGATCAACTAAGTTGGTCCTTGTTCAAGTCGACTTATCGACTTGCTCCTTCTACAAGATCATAGTGGATCCTAGACAATAACATCCACCTAAGTTTCTCTTTCTCTCTATGACACCTCCTACCTTATCTAAATATGTATATCCATACAATCTGTAGTCATGATATCTATCATAGTATAGTCCAAAGTATATCGTACCTTTCATGTACCTCATCACATGGTTTGAAGCTATCAAGTGAACACGTCTAGTTTTAACTAGATACTGACTGAGGGTGTTCACAACAAAGAATATATTTAGCCTGGTATTCATCAAATACATCAAGGACCCAATAATATGTATGTACTGAGTCACATCTACTATCTCTGATGATTCATCAGATAATAAATTCAGGTTGGTACCCATGGGTGTGGCCATGCCTTTATAATCCAACATATCAAATATTTTTAAGATTCCATTGCATACTTTCCATGGTTCAGAAAGATTCCTTCTGAGATTTTCCACACTTCCAGGTCGAGAAAATACTGCATCAATCCAAGATTTTCATCTTGAATTCTTCAGCAAGCTTCTTCTTGCAATCTGCAATTTGTTTCTCATTTCCTGTCAGGAATAAGTCATCCACATATAGTAATAGTATGACAGATTCATCATCCATAACCTTAAGGTAAAGGTTAGGGTTGGCTTTACTCTTAGTAAAGACCAAGCTTGTCAAGAAGCTATATATTCTTCCATACCAAGCTCTAGGATATTTCTTCAGTCCATACAGAGCCTTATTCAATTTACATATGGGGCTCCCTTTGTCTTCAACTTCAAATCCTTATGGTTGTTCAATGTATACTTCCTCAATCACACCAATCAGGAAGGTTGTATTTACATCCTTCTGGTGTAGATTCACCTTCATCATGGATGCAAGTACCATGATGATTATGATGGAAGTGTACCTTGATATTGGTGCAAATGTCTCTTCATAATCAATTCCCTCTTTCTAAGTGAATCCTCTTGCCACAAATATCGCCTTTTATTTTTCAATACTTCTATAAGCTGCATGTTTTATCTTGTATATCCACTTGGAAGATACCACACTCTTAGTTTCTAGTTTGGATACTATATCCCAAACATCATTCTTCATTATTGACTGGTATTCTTTCATCATTGCTTCTACCCATTATTTCTTCTGTACAACCTCCCCGTAATTGGTAGGTTCTTCATCTACAATGTCACACATCAAGGCTATATAATTGGAGAGTGGCTTTGATCTTCTACTTTTTTTTGTGGAGCCTTCAGGTTCTCCACACTTTTCTGCTTCTTTTATGATTTCTCCTACCCAAGGAGGTTTTATATTTCATGATATGTCCATAGTAGGGGGGTTCCTGAGGTTCTAGCGTATCATGATCTTCTGATGATTCTATTTCATGAGAGGGTCCAACTTCTACTTTTCTAGGAGGTACATCCTCTTCATATACTTCTTTGTGATGACACTTTCTGTATTTATTCTTCAAATTTTACATCCCTCCTAATATCTATGTGATGGAATTCTGAAACATATATCCTGAATGCTTTGGAGACTTCACAGTATCCAAAAAATATTCCCTTCTTTCTGGAAGGGTCCAACTTGGTTCTCTTTTCTTTTGGAATGTGAACATATATAGGGAAGCCAATTATATTGAGATGGCTCACTTCAGAATTATTTATAGTGTACATTTCTTCTGTAGACTTGAATCTAAGGGCACTATGGGATAATATATTCTACACATAAATTGTTGTTCTTGCTGCTTCATCCCATAGATGCATAGGAATATCTTGATCATGTATCATTGTATTCACTGCTTCCATAATGGTCCTATTCTTTCTTTCTACAACACCATTCTATTGGGGATTGTAGGGAGTGGTTAGTTCCCTCTTGATTCCATCTTCTTTACAAAATAATTCAAATTATGTTGAAGTATATTCTTCAACATTATCTATTATGAGTGTCTTGATTCTTCTTTCTGAATGGTTCTCTATCAAGGATTTGAATTCCTTGAATTTCCTGAATACTTCATTCTTTGTTTTCAATAATTATATCCATGTCTTTATTGAATATTCATCAATAAATGTAACATAATATTCATATCCGATTAAATATGTGGAGGGAATTGGACCAAATACATCAGAATGAATTAATTCTAGCATACATTTAGTCTTTGTTTCACTCTTTGAAAATGGATTCTTGGTATTCTTTCCTCTTGCACATCCTTTGCAAGTTCCTTCATGATTGATATTCAAATATGGTATGTGGAAATTGAACCCAGGTGATAGATCAATTGCACTCACAAAATTACTAATCAAACATGCAAATTTACACACAAAGGAGACTTAAATTGGAGCATAAAACTAATCTGTATTGAATAAGTGTACAATATTCAACCTTGTGAAGTCATAGGATGCTGCAATAAATAATTACATGAGAGATTCAAATGCATAAGGAGGCCATTCGAAATAGTCAAAAGCAGGCTTACTAAATCTAGTCAAATCCCTCATAGGTGCATAAAGCAGTTTCCAAATCTGCCTAGGAGCTCACGAATTGGAAAAGTAAAGTAGGCAAGATAATAGGTGATGGAAAGACAACTCATACATGATTTTATTAGGAGAAAATAATGGAGGATGATGAGGGAAAAAAACAATTCAACTGCACCTAGTCTTACTTTCCCTTTTTCCATAAAACTCAGTAAAGCAGGCAATAAAGCAAAAAAAGAAGACATGTGCTAGGGAGGATCTGGAATAAAGAATATATGCTAAATATGGATTCTAGGAGGTTTCCCAAGTTCTCCATGACTCAATTTTATCAAGTTTGACTTCTAGGACATGTGGAAGACAACTTGCATAGAGTGGAATATTGGAAACTAGGAAAATAAGACAAAAATGGATTAATTAATGTCTAAGGTAGCTAACTATGGGTTGATTATTCTAATACCCCCCCTTAAGCCTGAATTATGAGTAAATATCAGAAAAATATAGGGCCTATCAACAAGGCTTAGTCACCCTGTACATACTGCATGCCCATTTAACCAAGGAAAGAGGCAAAAACCCAGTGGGAAAATCCTCCCTTAAACATGGACAGTAAAACAAAATTTGAAAATCTTGTCATCAATCATGCTTCACAACATGATAAAAAAATCCCCAGTAGTGATTTGATATTGCTGAATGTATTCTCACAAAAAACTTTGGTGAAGATGTCAGCTACTTGTTCTGAAGATGCACAAAAGAGTAGGTGAATGGTGCCATCATGAACAAGCTGTCTGATGTAGTGCATATGGATCTCAATGTGTTTGGTTCTCTGTCTTTGAACTGGATCATTGTAGATTTGAATGGTGCTTTGATTATCACAATATAGAATAGTTTAGAACTCTGATTTGAAGCCACACTCACCAAGTAACCCATGCAACCATAAACATTGAGTTGCTACATTTAAAACTCCTTTGTACTTTGCTTCTGTAGATGAGAGTGCAATGGCACTCTGTTTCTTTCTTGACCAGCTGATTGGTCCTTCAGTAAGCATGAACACATATCTTGATGTTGACTTTCAATCTGTGTTGTCACCTGCCCAATCACTATCAGTAAACCCAATCAAATCAAGATCAGATTTAGCTTTGTAGAAGATCCCATGAGTACTTGTTCCCTCAACAAAGTTAAGGATTCTTTTGGCTTCTCTCCAATGGATCTCATGAGGCTGATCCATGAATCTTGAATCCACACTTACTACATAATAAATATCAGTTCGAGTGTGTGTAAGGTACAACAAACACCCAATCAGTTGTCTATATAGTGTACTATCTACCATAGGAGAAGAACCTGCTTCTTCAAGCTTAACTCCTGAAAGGAAGGGAGTCTTGCTTGTCTTGCAATATTTCATGTTGAACTTGTTAAGAAAATAAAAATCATACTTGGACTGATGTACTTTTATTCCAAGTTGGGATTGAGCAATTTCAAGGCCCAAAAATTTCAAGGAGGCAATTTCAAGGAGGCAATTTCAAGGAGGCAATTTCAAGGAGGCAATTTCTTTATTTGAGCTTCCTGTAATCAGAAGGTCATCCACATACAAGACAATAATATTCAAAGAACCATGAATCAGATTCAAATAAACATTTGGATTATACTTGCATAGAACAAAACTCAATGACAACAGAAAGCCATGAATCTTGGCATACCAAGCCCTGGGGGCTTGCTTAATCCCATACAGTGATTTCTTTAGACTGCACATAGAAGATGGATTAGTAACAACCCCTTGAGGTTTCTGCATGTAAATATCTTCAGTAATATCTCCATTCAGGAAAGCACACCGGACATCCATGTGATGTACCTCCCACTGCTTGGAAGCTGTAATGGCTAAGGCTAGCCTGATGGAGTCCATCTTTGCCACTGGTGCAAAAGTCTCATTGTAGTTAATTCCATGTACCTATGAGTATCCCTTGGACACCAATATTTCCTTATATTTCAAAGGTGAACCATCATCAGCAAACTTAGTTTTGAAAACCCACTTACATTGAACTAGCTTCCTCCCTGGGGGAAGATCAACCAACTCCCAAGTGTTGTTCTTCTGGAGTGAGCTGAATTCTTATTTCATGCATGCTTGCCATCTTGGATAATATGCTACATATTCATATCTCTGTGGGTCTGATTCAACCATCAGATAGCATTTCTCTGCAAACAAATGGTCTTTCATGCTCAGGGCACTCTCAAACTCAGATCTAGTCCTCCTAGGATCACTAGGATTTCCAGCTAGTTCCCCAGCTGCATGAATGGTATTTGCTTCCCATTTTAGTCCTGTAGGAATATTAGGATCTGAAATTAAATCATCATTATTAGACATATCAGAATCATCAAAATCATTTGTCTCTTCACTTACATTCAATGGTTCTGGTGGTGAAGAAGACTCTCCAACTTCAACTGCTGCTAAAGGCCCTTCTTAGAACTGAACATTCCTTTCAACGAAGGATTTGTTTGTGATAAAATTGATCAGATTGTACCCTTTTTAATCTTCAGAGTACCCAAAAAATAGACACTCTTGGCTTTGGGGCTGCAAAGCCTTCCTCTTTTCTGTTGGAATTCTAGCCCAAGCCCTTGAGCCAAAAATATTGAAATGGGTCACATCTGGCTTGTGCCCACTCCATGCTTAGAAAGGAGTCATACCATAAAGCTGTTTATGAGGCACCCTATTCTGGATATAAGATGCACAGTTTATAGCCTTGGCCGAAAACTTTGGTGGCAAAGTCTTAGCCTCCAACATACAGGTTGCCATCTCTTTCCGTGATCTGTTCTGTCTCTCAGCAACACCAATTTGCTGTGGTGTGTAAGGGATTGAATGCTACATTTGAATACCCACATATTCAAAATATTGAATGAACTCATACTTGACATACTCACCACCATTGTCAAATCTGAGGATCTTTAGTTTCCTCCCAGACTAGTTTTCAACCAAAGCCTTAAAGATTTTGAAGAGGCCAAAAACTTCAGACTTATGCTTCAGGAAGTAAACCCAACAGTACCTGGAAAAGTCATCTATGAAAGTTAATGCATATTTGTCCTGACTCATTGACATATGAGGGAATGGACCAGCAACATCATTGTGGATCAACTCAAGAGGTGCAGAGGTTCTATCATGACTAGCTCTCTCAAATTTATGCTATGGGTGGTTTCCTAGGACACAACCTTGACAGAATCCCTTGGAAAACTTAATCTTTGGTAACCCTATGACCATTTATTTTTCACTTAGATCAGAAATATACTTATAGTTAAGATGGTCAAATATTTCATGCCAAAGCTTGCTTGAATCATTAGCATGAATTAGAAGAGCAGAGGGGTTTGAGTAGGGTAGAAAATGTGAAAACCATTATACTTTTGAAGTGTGATCTACAAATCCTTTTGCAATGACTTTACCACTTGAGATCTCCATGATCTCAACATCATCAGGGGAGAATATGACCTTCTTTGGAGACCCTATGTGGGTAATCTAATACATTGACAAGAGGTTAGAGGCAAGACCTGGAACATACAATACATTGTTGAACTTACCATGGTCAAGATCAATCCTTCCTTTGCCCAAACTGTTAGTGAGAGAGTCATCTCCCAGCACTATTGGTGGACCTTTCGACATGTCAAGAGAGGAGAATGCCTCCTTGGTTGAAACCATATGTCTTAAAGATCTAGAGTCTATGATGAAGCTAGGTAAGCTTGATGTTCCAGCAACCAATGCATGAACTCTCTCGTTGTCTTCTGAAGTTGATCCTCCTTCCCTCTTCTTTGAGCTATCAATAAGGGAGATGTTATTCTTCTCCAGGAGTTGGGTCAGGATGTCAATTTTATTCTTCATGCAGGAGCTTTCAGGATGAAATCCCTTATTTTAGTATGTGCACTTGCTCATTTCTCCTTTGTCCTTCTTCTTCTGGGAGTTCTTCTTGGAACATTGGGGCTCCTCTTGAGACTTGTTCTTGTCTCTCTTCTACTTAGGTGGCTTCTTAGCTTTCTTCTTGCCTTTTGAATCCACCCTCGAATCTCCAGCAACTAGAGCTTGTTCTTCGAAAGGTTTGATGGTGCCCATCATCACCAGTTTATCTTGTTCTTGTGTGAGGGATTCCATGAACTCTACAAGCTTAGGCATCTTCCAGGATCAGGCTGTCAACCTAGTGGCATGGAAGGTCAAAACAAATACTGAATAGTTAGGGCCAAGCTTCGAGAGTATGGCCAAAATTAGTTGCTCCTCCTTATTTTCAATTCCACACTATTTTAGCTACAAAACAAGGGCTTTAAACTTGGAAAAGTAGAGTTGCAAGGATTCAAAGCTGCTGGGACTCAAGGAGATCAATTCATTCTCAATTTTTCATCCTCTCATCTCATCTATCTTACCAAAAATCTCTACAAGCTTCTCCCATACTTCATTTGGTGATGTCAATCCATCAAGATGGAAGAGGAGGTCTCTGGATATGCTCAAACATAAGAGACCATAAGCCTCATCCCTCCTATTGTGCCATTTAATTTTCTTTGTAGCTACATTGGGCTCTACTTTAGTTGCCATGGTCACCCTGTAGAGACATTTTTCTCTCAACATTATCTCCATCTCTGCTTTCCATTCAAAGAAATTAAATGGAGTCAAGATGATTTGTTAAACCAAAAATCCCCCACATAGCTCTCTATGGCCTAGACCACCCAAGGAAACCATCTCACAAACCCCATATCACTCCATCATACCTTCCATTAGACCCCCACACCTCCAAAAGAGCCCAATGATGAAGAAAAGGGCTAAAACCCCCCAAAAAGAGCCCAAAATAGCCCCTGAGGAGCTAAATCCCTAAAAAAGGGGCTAAAATTAGGGCGAAAGGGGCTAAAGCCTTGACCAAGGGCTTAAAACCATAAAATCCCTTGGAAAAACTATAAAAGGAGGGTGGGGGGTCACTCTCAATACACTTCTCCCTTGCCTATTGTTATGCTGCCCATGGATGCTTTGAGACCTTTGCCTCTCAAACCACCCACATTCCCTCTCCTCCACATCCATTCCCATATGAGCCATTGCTCCCCCAACCAAGAGAGGGAGGCTTCTAGGAGCTAGGGCATGGTTTCCCATTACCCATTAAGAGTAGGTATATTTGTGTTTTTGTGTTTGCTTCTTAGCTATTTAGATTGCTTTGACTTCTAACCATTGTTTCTTGTAGGATTTATTTAACATTGTTTGCAGGTTTCTCCATTGTAGCTTAGTTTTGTTTAGTAGGGTTTAAGGAGGTGGAACCCTAACCCGTTTTTTGCAGAGGGGTTCACAAAGCTTCCACTTCTTCTTTTTGCTATTGCTTATGATTTAGTTTAGTTCTAGTTTCTGTGACTAGATTAGCTTAGGTTAGTTTACGGTTCTGTTTACTTGCATTTCCATTTTGTTTTTCCTATTTTCCAATAGTAGGAACCTACCCTTGTGCCCTCTAGGCACAAGGGAGCCATTCCTACTCCTATAGTGAGGAGAAATCCTCACTACAGCATTGGCGACCATACTGGGGATTGAACCTAGAATCTCTGGTTTCTTTTCCAGACACTTCAACAAGAAAATATCGTTGAGAAAACTTGGTTTCATTCATGCTCATAAAAGTATTTGAATGACCATTCAGTCAGTATAGGTTTAACCTTTTCCGGTCTGATTGGACTACTAATGGTAAAGAAGTCTCTCATCCCCTACAGGATGGGTGATCTCTCCTATGTATACTTTTATCCCTTTTCAGACATAGGAGACTATCAATGAAAAAGTCCCCCCTCTGGATTCTTCTTCGTGCTTTCAGACTCTCTAAAATTGAAAGCACCATCGAGCATTTACCTTCTCGGGCTCACAAAAAATCCATGAGATCATACCACAACGGTGTCCCTAGACACCACCCCACAGAAAATAGCTTGGTAGCATTCCCACATTGGGTCACCTTTGTTCAGAGTACTCTACAATGTGTCTTCCTTGGATCCCATCAGTATCAAAAGTGTCCACCTCCTCCAAGTATTTCCCATCTACAGCGACATTCCCAGTATTATAGCTATGATCCCATTCCCATGAGTTAGTTTCATTTGCTGCTTGGTCCACCTTGCTTTCATACTCTGAACAAAGAAAGTTTGAGTCTACCACTCCCCCCTACCCTAGTTTAGTTTGCTCCCTTCCCTCCCCCATGCCCCCCCCAATTCAGTGAGTCAGTCTGCAGATTGCTTCACACCTTTTGGTTATCCACCTTGCGCTCCTGGTTAAGGAAACATTATTTCCTTGACTAGGGGTAGGTCTCCCTCTATTGACGCCAACACACATATTCCAGAGAATAGACCCATAGGTCCCTGTACCTTGGTTTCATTAACATCATTGATGAGTTCCTTGGACCACTTGAGAGGAGTCCTTAGTGCCTCTTGGGATGGTTGTTTCTCACGTGCTCGACTTCAACTCCATCGTTGCATCATTGAGATTCATACAGGGTTTGTTCTGCACAGTATTTGGTCAAAGACCCCAGATGTCACCCGAATCTAGCACATTGGTGAGTCTACTCGAGGGACCTAAACAGGTTATGTCCCTTGTGATTTCTGGATTGCGTTGGAGACAATGTTCAGAAGCCCCAGCAGTGCTTCGATATACCTTTATGATTGATGTAGCATACTTGTACCATAGAGACTCTGACTCTCAATCAGCGAGTTCACACAGCTATGTACCAGATCTAGCAAACCATCAGTCATGAAGATGTAGCATTCCATGAGAATGCAATGGGTCCAATGAACCAGATCAGTATTGTATTCAGCCTCACATAGAGGAAACCAGCATTGTAACATCAATTGCATATGATCGACTCTTGTATTTTAGAGGATACCATCTCACAACCCCTGTATCACTCCATCAGACCTTCCATTAGACCCCCACGTCTCTCCAAAAGAGCCCAAGGATGAAGAAAAGGGCTAAAAACCCCAAAAAAGAGCCCAAAATAGCCCCCTAGGAGCTAAATCCCTCAAAAAGGGGTTAAAGTTAGGGTGAAAGGGGCTAAAGGCCCAAAAAATAGGCTAAATCCCTGACCAAGGGCTTAAAACACTAAAACCCCTTGGAAAAGCTATAATAGGAGGGTGGGGGGTCACTCTCAAAACATTTCTCCTTTGCCTATTATTATGATGCTTGTGGATGCTTTGAGACCTTTGCCTCTCAAACCACCCACATTCCCTCTCCTCCACATCCATTCCCATTTGAGACATTGCTCCCCCAACCAAGAGAGAGAGGCTTCAAGGAGCTAGGGCATGGTGGCCCATTACCCACTAAGAGAAGGTATATTTGTGTTTTTGTGTTTGCTTCTTAGCTATTTAGATTACTTTGACTTCTAACCATTGTTTCTTGCAGGTTTTATTTAACATTGTTTGTAGGTTTCTCCATTGTAGCTTAGGTTTGTTTTGCAGGGTTTAAGGAGGCGGAACCCTAACCCGTTTTCTATAGAGGGGTTCACAAAGCTTCCACTTCTTCTTTCTACTCTTGCCTATGATTTAGTTTAGTTCTGGTTTCTGTCACTAGATTAGCTTAGGTTAGTTTACGGTTCTGTTTACTTGCATTTCCATTTCATTTTTCCTATTTTCCAATAGTAGGAACCTACCCTTGTGCCCTCTAGGAACAAGGGAGCCATTCCTACTCCTATAGTGAAGAGAAATCCTCACTACAGCATCGACGACCATACCGGGTCGATCCTACAGGATCCCTGGGCCAAAATTTCATTTTTTCAATTTTACCCTAGTTTTCAAAAAATTTATTATTAAATCTATCTTAAATCCTATTTATTTCATGTTTTAGTTACTGCCGAAGCGTCTGCTAGGAAAAACTGAGTTAGATTGACCCCGGTACCAGTTAATGTCGGCCAGATCTGACTCTGTCTCACCAAAAAACCTCATTATGGAGTAGGGCACTCTTATCGGGACAAAAGGTGAGACTAGGGCACTCTTAATGAGAAAACAGGTGTGCTTAGGGTGCACTTAATCCCAATTTAAGTGCGACTTCAGCCCAAAAACTTAGGTTGCGGCTGTTTTTGCATTCTGTGCAACCCCCTCTCTCATTTCTGAAAAAATCTCGTGGCCCCCTCTCTAGATTTGGTCAGAAATGTGAGGCCTGTCACACAAAATTTGAATTTAAGATTAACAGACATTAGTTTTTAGTATTAGAGGACTGTTAGTGCGGCCCAGCCACCTCTGTCCACCATTGCAGGTCATTTTCAGTTTTAGTTTGTATTTTCTGCAAATAATTTCATGAACAATGTGTAAATGTTAAATGAACCATTAAGGCTTAATAAAATGAATTAGTCTAACTAAAAATAACTTAAAAATAACCATATTGCTTCCCCCTTCCTCCTCTACCCAGTCATCACCCTCCGAAGTATTCTAGGATACAATGAAGGGCAAGCTCATATAGATCTAGGCACTCCATGATATTATTCCCAAACCACTAAAACCGAATGACCTAGAAGGGAGAAGGGGTAGAGAAGGAAGGCTTCTCACGACACTAAGTGTCCTCCTTGTTGACCAACCTAGCATCCGGGAGGTGACCTGAGGATCTACGAATGGGCTTAGTCCCATTGTGTTGAGAGCCCAACACCTTCTCTTGGTTGAAGACGAATATCATTGTGAGGTAGACATTTAGTTAGGCTAGCAATCCAGGGTTAATCACTGTACTTGTTTACAAATTTTTCTTTATGCTTGCATACAAAACCATGACATGAACTCTACCATGAATTCATAAACCATATTGCAGCAACCAAATACTAGAACAAACAAGCAAAACGACACACCATACCAAATAATTAACCCAACTCAGTTCATGACGCTGAGTAAGCCTTAAAATTTACCAAATGTACACTAAGTTCAATCAATTTTTGCAGTCTTTGAGGACATAAGTCCCTGACTGCTTCAACTGTGGGAAGTACTTGGGATTTTCCCAGAAACTCATTGTGAGGAGTACCACAGGAACCCCAAAGTAGCTGGCTGCTGAGAGGAATTGCCAAGCAAAATGGGAAATGACCCCTTCCGATTGAGTAGAAGCACCCATGAGGAACAAGCCAAGTGTTGTCTTCTGGTAGTCTTGGTGGCCGAGAGACCACCTTCAGCCAATAGGAAGCCATTGAAACTAGGGTCCAAATCTAATACCCACCAGTTTCATACACAAAAGCGAACACAATTGATCCTCCATGATCTTCCTCACACCTAAGAGGTGAACCACTACCATTTGGAACACTTGATCGACACCATTGAAGCTGTTCTTAGTGATCTCCCACATCATCAGAGGGCCACATAGCCTCTGATTCTGATTCAGACCCATATCAGTCTGAACTAGACCTCCACACCACACCATCAAGCCCCATGGCTAGTGCAAACCTGGATCCATTTTTCGGCCTAACCTTGGCAAGTGGACCCATGTCCACATCACAACCTATCACCCACAACTTGGCAAGTGGTACAAGCATAGTCATACAGACTATCATTAGACGATTTCCACCACCCGTAGTGACTAGCCAAGCTGGCCCAGTGGTAACACATGGGGGCAGTGGCCCCTCCACACACACTACCCCTCCGGCCACACTAGGGGGCAGTACATCATCCACCTACATTGCCCCTACTATCATACATGGGGGAAATTCCCCCGTAACCCATACCATCCCCCACACAGCACTTGGGGGAATTGGACCATCCATAATGGTGCCACCACAAACACCCCCAGCCATGCAGATACATCATGCACCTGCAAACCCCACCCCCATTGCAGCCCTATCCCACATCAACTTGGGGTCAAATCTTCCCTTCATGGCTCATCTGAACTTTCCTGAATTGGCTATATTAAAGAATGATCCCATCCACCACCAAGCTTTCTGGCCGCCCAAGCCAACTAAGTTGCCATTAGAAATCCCAAAGTTTGAAGGCAAAGCCGGGGAATGTCCCCAAAATCACATAATGACATTCCATCTATGGTGCTCATCCAACAACATCGTAGATGACTCCATCGGGCTGAGGCTATTCCAACACACCCTTACAGGTGCCATGGCCAAGTGGTACATTGAGCTTCCACAAGACAAGTACCCTGAATTCAACTCCCTAGACTTCATGTTCCTACAGTATTTTCAACTCCATGTCAGATATGATGAGGGGGTGGAGATCATGTTATCTTGTCTCCAAAGCACCGCCACTCACATAACTCACCATATCCATGAGTGGTGGTGACGCCATAGCTTATGCAAAATCCAACTAGATGACAAGATCTTCTTGGATTGGTTCCTTAAGACTTTTCTCCCACCCATCACAAAGGACGTCACATCTGAACGTCCCCAATCTGAAGAAGAGGCCATACTGAAGGCCCAACAATTTGACTTGATCTACTCTTAGTCTGGATACTTGTACACTATCATTCTAGACATTCCCCATCTGAGTACCTCCTACCACGACACACCGGGGGAATCCCATGCTGCGGACGACATCATAGGGTCAGTCTCCCAACAACCACAACCTTGATCGACACTACCTGCCATTGCACCACAACCAAGCAACACTACTAATGTTGCTTACCAAAACCAAGCTCCGGACTATGCTAGAATGATGTCCTAGTCTGGAGCAACAACCTCTTATGCAAAACCTGTGCCACCGCAGCAGGCTCAGGCCATGGATTGGCCAACACAACAGTATGTGGGGAAAATGCCCACATTTTAGGCAACACCACCCCCACAAATATACTATGCACCACCAGTGCAACAAGTTCAAGCCCTTGCCCCTGCTCCACCCGCTCCATTGGGACAAGTGTTCGCACAACAAAACCATCCCAACCAGCTTGCCCCTAGCAATCAACAAGGGAAAGCTAGAAACAACCATCCCCACAACCAAGGCAATAACCAACCGCAGGGAGGCGGTCAGCAACCGAAGCCTCCCAATAATGTCGTGGCTAACCGGCCAACCCAAAACCCCCCATGACAGAATGCACCAAGACGTAACGATCCGTTACACATAAACCAACCATGTACACTCTATGATGTTTATGGGAATTACACGTTCAAGTGTCCCTTCATGGGTCGAGCTAAGCAGCCATTCATAACTGTTGGTAATAACTCCCGATTGATTATTATCCCAATGCAAATGCCTATATTTATACAAATCACATGGCGGTTGGGTTTCACCTTCCGCTCAGCCTGTTTGGCTTCCTACTATTTATTTATTTATTTATTTACATTATATAACCCTAACGGATTATATTCTAACAATCCCCCTCTTAATCCGAAGGGGTGTTCATAAGTCCGAGCATGTTTCTAAACCTTTCAAACTTTTCTTTTCTTGTCCAAGCGCTTTCGTGAAGATGTTTGCAACTTGATCATTTGTGGAACAATGTCGAAGATGGACTATCTTGGCTTCTACATGATGTCGAATCAAATGATACTTTGTGTTGATGTGTTTGGTTCGATCATGGAATCTAGGATTCTTAGCCAGCTTGATTGCAGAAGTATTGTCGACCAGTAATGGAGTGGAGTTCTCTTGTTTTTCTTGCAAATCTTCAAGTATCTTCCTGAGCCATACTATTTCTTTCGTTGCTTCAGCTGCAGCCACATATTCTGCTTCTGTTGTTGAATCTGCCAGAACTGATTGTTTGTGTGATCTCCATGAGACTGCTGCTGATCCAAGACTCATAGTGTATCCAGAAGTTGATACTCCTGTCTCCTTATCGCCATCAAAATCTGAGTCTGAGTACCCAATAAGTTTGAAGTCATCCACTTTAGAGTACTTGATTCCAACGTCTTGAGTCCCCTTCAAGTATCTTAGAACTCTTTTTGCAGCTAACCAGTGTCCTTCACAAGGTTTATGCATGAACCTTGAAAGTATGCCAACAACATAAGAAATATCTGGTCTAGTTGTTGTAAGGTAGATAAGACTTCCTACCAGTTGTCGATACTTGGTCGCATCCTCAAATTCTTTTCCTTCGCTTGATATGAGCTTCATTTTCTGTTCCATTGGAGTAGATATAGGGTTGCATTCTGTCATGCAAAATTTGTTTAGTAGTTCTCCAACATATTTTTTCTGAGATAGGAAAATATACTTAGGATGTTGAGTGACTTCAATTCCTAAGTAATAGTGGAGATGTCCCATATCTGTCATTTCAAAATTCTTTTTCAAATCTTTCTTTATAGATGCTATATAGCTCTCATTGTTCCTTGTCATCAAAATATCATCTACGTACACCACAAGATACACAACAGATCTTTCAACTTTCTTTATAAACAGTGTTGCATCATCAATATCAAAATGTTCAAAATTTAACTTCAAAAGATGCTCGGTTAACTTTTCATACCATGCGCGAGGTGCTTGTTTTAGGCCATACAAGGATTTGACAAGCTTGCATACCTTTTGTTCTTTTCCTTTCACAACAAAGCCTTCTGGCTGAGACATGAAGACATTCTCTTTCAAGTCTCCATTCAAGAAAGCAGTCTTCACATCCATTTGATGAACTTTCCACCCTTTCTAAGCAGCTAAAGAGAGTAAGGTACGGATGGTAGCCCATTTTTCTGTAGGGGAAAATGTTTCTTCATAGTCAATTCCTTCTTTCTATGCATAGCCTTTTGCTACAAGCCTCGCTTTGTGCTTGTCAAGTGAGCCATCTGATCTGT
>LPNX011047025.1:70122-138854 GCA_001517045.1 Pseudotsuga menziesii
TTTGTTTCTTCCCCCTCTGCCTCTCTTGCTGCAATCTCCCTTGGAAGGGTCTTTGGATTGGTCTTTTCCAGCTAGGGCAGCACCAATACTAGATGCCAAAGAGTGCATCTCTAATCTGGAAACTATAACTTGCAGAATGCTTAGAAAAATATATGGGATGCAGGTTTAGATTCCTGCTCCTTTACAGATTACAATATGATTCTGCAAATAATTCTACAGTCCTATCAAAACAATCTTGCAGCTGCTCTATATTTAATTTCAATATATAAATTCTGTGCACTATTCTACACAATGCAGGTATGAGTCTCTGCACTTTTTACAATACAGTCAATACAAAATATATCAAAATATATATCAGTCACTAGAAATAGATGATATTCTTCAGCATAAAACACAGTCTTCAACGCAGTATTCAGTAGCATACAACTCAGTCTTCAGCATACAATGCAGTCTTCAATAGATTTTCAGCAGTCTAGGTTTACACAGCACAAAACACCTGCAACATGTACCTCAAACAGTGTATCGGGATCCAAATTTTTCCAAAAAATGAGTATCCCATACCAATATAATATATGGATACATATATATATCACATTTTACAAAATATGAGAGTAAATGATGGAGAGAACAATAAGATTCGCAGCCACGCCATTTTATTTATCATGCAGCCACACCATTTAATGCATATCATGCAGCCAGAAATCACGGCCTTCATAAAATGAACGTGTCTCATTTCTGACCCAAGATAGCGAAATTTATTAAGTGACTAAAGCTTGCTAATTATGTTCATACTATCCCATTGCTGCAATGCTTATTCAATAAAACTGGGAAAAGGATGAATCCAACCTATTGCCTTCACCATGAAGGCAATACTGCTGCTAATAGTTTCTAAAAAAGCCTTTTTCTTGCTTCTAAAAGTGTGTTCAATCTCAAATCTCTAGCTAGCAGCAGCATTAGAAATCATAAACTCGATCCATCAAAAATACAATTTGGTCCATCAAATAAGGCCAAGCGATATAAGAAACGACGTAAAACCTATATGAATGGCAATAATTTTGACCTGTGTAATAGGCATCTAATTCAATTAAATAGACACCTGCATGTACAAGTATCAGTGCGCCGTATCCTCTGAAGATGATGACGACAAAGGAGAAGAAACGTTTGGAGACAATGGCCACTTTGGAAGAGATCCATCAAATATACTCCACGTAGATGTGGGAAGAAATTAGGTTTTATGCACTTCCAACATAAGTGCATACATCATCAATATTTTACCTCCAGCGCAGCCTTCACGCAGGCAGTCTCCAATGGTCTTCACGCTAGTCTTCAGTCGCAGCAAGAAATAAATGGTATCAACTCAATCTTTGAAATAATATGCAGACGCAACACTTCAATGCAGCTCCACGCAGGTTCAGATGCAACTCCACACAGGACTGCGGTAATAATGGAGGTCGCAGCACACTCTTGAAGAGAAGATGAGCTTTTGTAATATTCACCAATGATAATCCTCAACTCCTATTAGGGTTTCACGCAGAACTGTCAAGAAAAACTGTCTTCGTAGTCATAAAGGGATAGAATTCATGCAGTCATAATACTTCACGCAGTCATAACTCATTTGGGATACCACAAGAGTCAATATAATCGATACAATGTCACTTCTTTCTAGACTTTGGTGCGTGCTGAGAGGGACTTCCATCGGTTTCCTTCACGTTGGGTTCAACAAGAATCTTGAAACCCATACAGCAAGGCTTCACCGAGCATGCAGTGGTCTCTTCATGCAGCATATAGACTCAATATATGCAGCATATAGATTGCAGTCTCACGCCTCTCAAAAATACATAGCACACTCTTGTATTACATCAAGAAATGGTGCAGGTCGAGGTTTTGGATGCGGAGAATATTTCAGCAGCGTGGTTATCATATGGTGTCTAGTGCTGTTGATATTGGGTTGTTCAGGGATGCAGTGATTGCTGATCTGAGGAAGCATAAGAGCAATGGCGTGGAGACTGAAGGCGGTGTCTAGCAGGTCAAGGTTTTGGTAGTTTAGACAGAAGATAGAACACCATTACAAAATTAGGGTTAGGTCATGTAGCAGCCCACGCTATCTCCAATGCATGCAATGAATGCACTGGCAAGAGGGAAGTGCAGAGGGCAGACTGTAGGTCTGGCAATGCACTGGCAGGCAATGCATTGGCAAACAGAATGCCAGGAATGGGCAGACTGGAAACAGGCAGGAGTTATGGCAGCGCTCTGATACCACTTGTTGGTAATAACTCCCGATTGATTATTATTCCAATGCAAATGCCTATATTTATACAAATCACATGGTGGTTGGGTTTCACCTTTCGATCAGCCTGTTTGGCTTCCTACTATTTATTTATTTACATTATATAACCCTAATGGATTATATTCTAACAAGAACGAATCCCAACAGGCTGCCAATGCTACAAACCAAGCACAACCCAACTCGGCACCTCAAGGACCTCCCCCCATGGTACTTCAAAACTCACTTCTAGTCCAAGGATTGGTGGCAATTGCTCCCCCTCCCCAAGCCAATCCCAATGCTCCAGGGGCACCTCCCATGACCGAAACAGGTGTTCACCACCTGCTAGCCATGACCACTCAATGGAATCAATATGGTACCACCATTGAACTTGTTGACTCATCAGCAGCATCCATGTCTAAGACAGTCAACCTGCCTCTTCAATTACCCCCATTCCCACAACCCCCCATATGTATAGTTTCCAATAACACCACAGCTAGAGCTGCAGTCAGCTATAGCATTGTGGACAATTTGGCCCAAATGCCAACTGCCATGTCCGCTCTTGAGGTACTTAAAACGTGCCCAACACAGTGGAAAGCCTTACTAACCACTCTAGGGGCTGTAGTCCCCTCTGACTCTAAGTTGATCACATTTGACAAGAATAATGAAGAGCCACGTATGCCCTTCACTATCGCCTTCCAAATATTGGTGTCCACCTGAAACTTGGTTGTGCACCGATGCATAATGGATGAGGGGGCATCCATGTGCCTCATGTCTACTGTGGTTTGGTAGAAGCTTGGATCACCGATTCTGCAACCATCCTCCACAACTCTGTGGGATTATGATGGACATCCCACTAAAGCCCAAGGAATCCTCCCCCATGTCCCCATCATGTTAGCCAGGAAGATAGTCCTGATTGACATCAAAGTCGTCAATGCTCAACTGGACTACAACCTCCTCCTCGGAAGGAGTTACATGTATTCCATGTGAGCCATCGCGTCAACTGTATTCCACCTCATGATGTTCCCCCATGAAGGGAAGATTGTGACGGTTTACCAGCTCACCTACCATGATCCGCAAGGGTTAACAACACCTATTAATGTTATCCCTACCATCACCACCATTGAGCCGTAAGGGGTGATCACACACGCTAACGTCATCCTGGAAACTGACACTGCGTTTGAAAATACACCAGCCTCCCCACCGTTGAATGTGGGCCCTAGGTTGTTTACCGATCCCACCATGATGGCTCCTTTCCCATTGGTGTCACCACCATCGACACAAAAAGGAACTGTGGACTTGTGCATGGTCTCATCAAGCACCGCTGCACCCAAACAACAACCACATCCGCAACCCCAACCAAAACCACAACATCGTCTGCAGCCACAACGCCAACAGTAGCCGCAACATCACCCACAGCAGCAGCATTACGTGCACCCACAACCACACCCCCACATGCAACCAATTGGGAGTTATGTGGGCTCATCTCTAGTCCATATAATTCCCTTCCTCTTCCCCCCACCTGGTGTCACAAGCAAGTCAGTCATGGCCACCTTAAGCCTACCCAAATTTACATTGGGGATCCCAGTGTGGTATCTAGATCCAACAACTCAACCAGCAATGCCCTAGGTTTTTTTAACCCCGCTACAACCTATTGCGGTTGAGTCTCACCCCCCACTTGGTCTGCATAAGCCAACCACCGCACCCGAACCTGCACTGCCCCAACCCAAAAGGGCTAGGGGAAAGAACACCAAAGCCACCACAGAACCACAACAAGTCCCACCTTGTGCCATCTGCAAATAACAGGGCCATCCAACTCAGAATTTCCCTGAAATCCCAGTGATCTGTGCACATCTAGATGCCATGTATACGAATGAAAACATCGCTATGGTTGAACTCCCAACCACGCCAGTAGTTAGGAACAAGGAATTGAGGACAAACCATGCTTACGCCCTTTGCTGCTTGTATGGACATTACTCCCACCATTGCTGAGACCTACCTAAATTTTGAATGGCTCTGGCTGACCTCCATCGCCATTCCCTTGAGTCTGAAATCACCTTAAGTTCACCCACCACCGCCTTCTTTAGACACCATGTCCATCTACATGATGTCCAGTTCTAACGACCTGCTCATCTCCTCCTCCACTGATGGTCCATTGGACCTGTCACTTCGTTGCTTCAACAATGATGAGGAGATACTTGAAGCTCTAACCACCCTAGAATACCCATGGGACGATATGCACCATCACTCGTTTTTCCTCCCCGAAGAACTTGTGTCGTAGTATGACCAGTTTTCCATGGAGACCAAAGATTTCATCCATGGGAAGGTTGATTGGTTCAAGAACCCAATCCCAGCACCCGATGCCTTCAAAGAAGGGAACATGGTGAACATTTCACCAACCATTAAAATCAACATCTCAACCAACTCTGAGATTGTTGAAGAAATCATGCTAGGGGCATCTTGCTTCCCAGAAGACATCGATGCCTACACCGCTCTCTTCCAAGAATTCTGCGGAATCTTTGCCTGGTCATACACTGAAATGCCTGGCTTAGATCCATCCATTGTGGAACACCACATTGACACATGGACTGATGTGGTACCCGTTCGCAAGAAGCAATGGCCCATCCATCCATCCAAGGTGGCTGCGGTGAAAGCTGAGATAGAGAAGTTGCGCACAGCCGGCTTCATTTATCCCATTGCATACACAACTTAGGTTTCTAATCATGTTCCCATGAATAAAAAATAGGGTACCATTCATGTTTGCATAGACTTCCGCGATCTCAATGGGGCATGTCCCAAAGACAACTTCCCCACACCGTTCATCGACCAAATCATCGACGCATGCGCCGAACATGAGGCCTTCTTCTTCATGGATGGATTTTTCGGCTACAACCAAATCCAAATCCAGAAAGAAGACCATTACAAGACAGCATTCACAACCCCATGGGGCACATTTTCCTATCAAGTCTTTCCCTTTGGCCTCAAAAATGCTGGAGCCACCTTCCAGTGTACCATGATGCACTGCTTTCGTGATATCGTGCACATCATGTTGGTTTATTTCAACAACCTCATTGTGTGGTCACAAAACCACACACAACACATAGATGAATTGAGAGAAGTCCTCATGCGATGTCGCCAGTGTAGGATCCTCTTGAACCCATCCAAGTGTGTTTTCTGTGTCCCCATGGGCCATCTCCAAGGATTCATCGTGTCACACAAAGGAATGACTACTGATCCTGGGAAATTCCAAATGAATTTCCCCCTAATGTCACCCCTTTGAGTGACGGTGTTCTAAATTGTATTATAGTCTTTCCATTTTTTGTTTTACACATTTTTTCCAATTGAGTCTTATGTATCATTTCCTCTCATTACTTCAGATGGAGCACACCTCAGATCGATATATGGGATTCGTAGATGGAGCAAGTAGATGGTACACAAACCTTGCCTCAGCTGCATGGGTAATCTACTCCCCATCGAAAAAGTTGATCCATGTTGACGGAATATGCATGGGCACCGCAACCAACAACCAGGTGGAGTATGATGGTGTCAATGGCCTCTTGGCCATTGCTCTACAATTAGGAATTCATCATCTTGATGTCTTCTTAGACTCCCAGCTGCTTGTTTCTCAACTGAACAACCACTACCAAGTTCGTGATCCTTGCCTCTTTAGAAAGTACCTACACACTAAACACATGGTCAGAACATTTGAACCCATCACATTCACAAATGTTCCCAGGAACCTCAATAGTGTTGCAGATCAAATGGCTAACGATATTCTAAATTGGCACATCAATAACAGTATATAGGAAACATACAACCATAACATAATGCATAATCATGTCTAAAAATACACACATAGTGTAATAATACATCACATAGACATTTGCATTCCATAGCATAATAAAAAGACTCACATAATGAAACCACAAAAGCGCATCCATGTGTGTCAAAAATATATATAGATATAAATCCATAAGTCACATGTCAACAACATGTCCAATACAAAAACGAGAAGCCACAAATCTTTCTCAATAGGATATACATAAGCAACACAAAAAAACCTAAGTGCACCAATGCACTAGGAATATCCCCACAAGGCTACTAATCCAACTTAGACCCATCATCTGACTCAGCCTCATCATCTTCCGAAGAGGACACATCCTCTACAAGAAGACCACCTCTCACCATCTAGCAAAAGTGTTCGCAAGCCACTGCCATCTTCCTCATCATGCCCATCAGCTCAGGAGGAAGATTGTGAATTGCAGCAATAAAATTGGTACTCAGATGCTGCTAGCCAACATCTGACACCCCAGTAGCAAGCTCATCGAGATACTGCACCAGTCCATCCATGTCCCACTTCCACCTACGGGAGCTCCCGAAAGGGGCCACCGTAGAAGCCGTTGTAGGAGGTACGGTAACAACCTGCCTCCAATGCCCAGGTAATGGGAGAGGACCAACATCTGCACATACAAGCAAGGACACCATCAGTCCACATACATCAATATGAAAATCACTAACCAACCCAACTATACTATGCATAAATATCAACATAAAAACATCAAACATATATACCAGCTGGTCCCCATGCCTGACCAGGAGGTCGGGGCATCTCAGGGTCTCCTCAGAAATCCATACCCACATACAGGTACTCCTTGATCACCACAAGAAGCTGAAGACATTGTTCCAGCAACTCCTCTGTAAAAAAGCAGCCCACTCTATCGCCACCCTCGTGAATCATCATCTGGCACCACCTATACATCCTCGGCTCCCATGGACCACTGTCCTGTATAGCCCGATGAGGATGAAGTGTAGGTACTTTCTCAAAGAATAAAGAACATAGAAAGGAGCCAAAGCAAAAACTAGGGCCAGTAGTCTTCGACTTGTTTAGCTGACGCCAAACAACCTGTAAGTACATCTGGCCCCATGCTTAATATGTGCCACCTATGGCACTCTCTACTAGCTGTAGCTGACCACCAGAAATCTTGTGGATCCTCGTGGAACCCAATATATGCTGTAGTAAAGTCCCCACCACTCGTGTGGACAACTCCTCGATGTCACACATCAGGATGTAGGAGTCATTCACATACGCCATAGCATAATAGTGTCGATCGCATAGATCCTCCAATGTCTCTCCCCAAGAAAGTATAGGTGACAAGTCACCAAGTACTCCCAATATTGGGAGCCTAGTAATGAAATACATATCCTCCAGCGTAGTCTCAATGTGCTAGCCCTGGAAGAGGAACACCTCCTCAGCAACATCCTAGAAACCTATGAGTGTTTGCATAAACAAATGCAAACTTCGCATAAGTGGCATCCTCATAAATTTTAGTAACCCACAATGAGCTAGTGTATCTCTAACACCCCCGTCATGCAATGATGCATCTTTGATAGGTTTGTAGTCTCTCTCCCTCCATTTGATCTCCACCATCCTACACAAAGCAAAAACCTTGATGTCAGACATCCCCACCATCGAAAAACCACCCAAAATAGGCTAGGGCGCACCTATTTGGGAAAAAGGAGCGCCTAGGGTGCTCATAATTGCCCAACAGGTGCACCCAAGGCACACCTTTTCCTTCAAAATGAGTGACCTGGCCCACATGAAACCCCAAACAGCTCATGGGGGGCCTCTAGGTGGTCAAATCTAGTTAGTAAACCATCAAAATGAAGAGGTTTAGTGAGAGATTTTACCTGCAAGTCACGGCTCACGAAACCATTGATCGGATCGAAAGAAATTAGTAAATGAAGAATTAGGGCCCACCTCTCCAACTCCATAATGAATAGTGACAATGACACTTCACCATGTGGACCCCCTGTTTTTATAGGCCCCATTTAACTTAATTTCTTCAGATCTACATAACATGACCATACAGACTCGGTTTGAGACGCCATTCATGCCACTGGTTTCAGAATTTCACCCTCTATCTAGTTATGAGACCATCGTCTCACATTTGATAAATTAATTTTAGGACCATCTCCCACAAGTCACCTCAATTTATGAGCCATGATGTGACGATGCGAGTGTCTATGGAATGGTACTCGTATCACACTTCCCGATCGCAACTCATGCAAGCTATTGGGATTCCACCCATTAAGGACTGTAATTTTAGCTTGTATTTTACATTTTTAACACATAGTTGTCTTTTCCATTCACCGCACCTTACGCGGACATCGGGACCATCGTCCACAAAGCAATTCATTTTTCTTACATGTATTTGGTATATAAATGCCTCCTAACTTGTACTCACATCACATGTGGTCAAGTTCATCCACCACAACACATACACATGCTCTCCTGACCTCTGTCTAAGAGACACCTCGATTTGCATGCCTTTGTCGTGATCTATCCCACACATGTATTGGTATGTTTGAGAGCCTTCTGCTCCATCCATACTGCATGGATGACCTTAGGACCTCTATCCACCGTCCTGACATGGGGCACCGCTTGTGCCACCGCATTCGGTTGACCACATTGGAGCTTCGTTTAAGCTCTTTTCTAACTCCTTAAACCAATGAAAAGATCATCGAGCACAACTGCTTCCTTTCCCACTCGCTAAAGTATAGGAAAGGGTGTCTACATCGTCTCGTTTACCTCCTTTTGCAGACCATGTAGACCATCAATTGAAAAGGACCTCCTTGGCACACTCAAGCCAAGACCATACCCCTCTGCATGCTTTTATGCTTTCTCAGGTAGAGGGGTTGCACTTTACGAAAAATCCCACCACCGGTTGTCATTAAGCTCTTTTCTAGCTATCTCAACAAGAAAATATTTCCGAGCAAACTTGGTTTCGTTCATGCTTGTAAAAGTATGTGAATGACCGTCCAACCAGTATAGGTTTAAGCTTTTCCGACCTGATTAGAATACCAACGGTAAAGAAGTCTCTCATCCCCTCTAGGATGGGTGAGCTCTCATATGTATACTTTTATCCTTTTTCGGGCACAGGAGACTACCAACAAAAAAGAGCCCCCACTGGAGTCTTCTTCGTGCTTTCAGACTCTCTAAAATTGAAAGCACCAACGAGCATTTACCTTCTCGGGCTCGCCAAAAATCCACGAGATCGTACCATAACGGTGTCCCTAGACACCACCCCACAGAAAACATTTTGGTAGCATTCCCACATTGGGTCGCCTTTGTTCAGAGTACTCTGCAATGTGTCTTCCTTAGATCCCATCAGTATCAAAAGTGTCTACCTCCTACAAGTATTTCCCATCTGCAGCGACATTCCCGGTATTACAGCTATGATCCCATTCCCATGAGTTAGTTTCATTTTATGCCTAGATAAACCCTACTATCATACTTTGAACAAAGGAATTTTGAGTCTCCAACTCCCCCCCTGCCCCTATTCAGCTCCTTCCCTTCCCTCCCCTCCCCCCTAATTCAGTGAGTCAGTCCGCAGATTGCTTCACACCATTCGGTTATCCACCTCGCGCTCCTGGTCAAGGAAACACCATTTCCTTGACTAGGGGTAGGTCTCCCTCTGTCAATGCCAACACACATATTCCAGAGGACAAACCCAGAGGTCCCTGTACCTTGGTTTCATGAACATCATTGATGATTTCCTTGGACCACTTGAGAGGAGTCCTTAGTGCCTTTTGGGATGGTTGTTTCTCACATGCTCAACTTCAACTCCATCACCGCACTGTTGAGATTCGTACAGGGTTTGTTCTGCATAGTATTTGGTTGAAGACCCTAGAGGTCACCTGACTCTAGCACAATGGTGAGTCTACTCTAGGGACCTAAACAAGTTATGTCCCTTGTGATTTTCGGGTTGTGTTGGAGACAGTGTTCAGAAGCCCCAGTAGTGCTTCGATATACCTTTATGATTGATGCAGCATACTTGTACCACAGAGACTCTGACTCTCAATCAGTGAGTCCACACAGCTATGTACTAGATCTAGCAGACCGTCATCCATGAATATGTGGCATTCCATGAGAATTCCATGGGTCCAATGAACCAGATCAGTATTGTATTCAACCTCACATAGAGGAAACTAGCATTGTAACATCAATTGTATATGATCGGCTCTTGTATTTTAGAGCATAGATCAAATGATTCTTTTGGCATTGTCATGAGCATGGGGATTCCTACCTCGTCCATATACATGTAACACATTGATGGGAACCAAATTAATACAAAAACGAAAAGCCACCATGCCCCAACCATACATTGAGCTCCTGCCCTCACACATCAGGGGGCAATCTATTAACACAAAAATCCCCCACATAGCTCTCTATGGCCTACACCACCCAAGGACACCATGTCACAAACCCCATATCACTCCATCAGACCTTCCATTAGACCCCCACACCTCCAAAAGAGCCCAAGGATGAAGAAAAGGGCTAAAAACCCCAAAAAAGAGCCCAAAATAGCCCCCTGGGAGCTAAAGCCCTAAAAAAGGGGCTAAAATTAGGGCGAAAGGGGCTAAAGGTCCAAAAAAGGGGCTAAATCCTTGAACAAGGGCTTAAAATCCTAAAATCCCTTGGAAAAACTATAAAAGGAGGGTGGGGGGTCACTCTCAAGACACTTCTCCCTTGCCTATTGTTATGTTGTTCGTGGATTCTTTGAGACCTTTGCCTCTCAAACCACCCACATTCCCTCTCCTCCACATCCATTCCCATTTGAGCCATTGCTCCCCCAACCAAGAGAGAAAGGCTTCCAGGAGCTAGGGCATGGTGGCCCATTACCAACTAAGAGAAGGTATATTTGTGTTTTTGTGTTTGGTTCTTATCTATTTAGATTGCTTTGACTTCTAAACATTGTTTCTTGCAGGTTTTATTTAACATTGTTTGCAGGTTTCTTCATTGTAGCTTAGGTTTGTTTTGCAGGTTTTAAGGAGGTGGAACCCTAACCCATTTTCTGTAGAGGAGTTCACAAAGCTTCCACTTCTTCTTTTTGCTCTTACTTATGATTTAGTTTAGTTCTGGTTTCTGTCACTAGATTAGCTTAGGTTAGTTTACGGTTTTGTTTGCTTGCATTTCCATTTTGTTTTTCCTATTTTCCAATAGTAGGAACCTACTCTTGTGCCCTCTAGGCACAAGGGAGCCATTCCTGCTCCTGCAGTGAGGAAAAATCCTCACTACATGATCTTCTGAGATTGATCCATAGCTCAGAAATTGTCCCTTCAGTCAGCAGAATAGCTCCCAGTCAAGATGTCAAACCTACAATAGCAATATGGAAGGAGAGAAATCAATCTACAAAGGCTTTGATACCATGTGGAAATTGAACCCAGGTGATATATCAATTGCACTTACAAAATTACTAATCAAACATGCAAATTTACACACAAAGGAGACTGAAATTGGAGCATAACACTAATCTGTATTGAATAAGTTTACAATAGCCAACCTTGTGAAGTCATAGGCTGCTGCAATAAATAATTACATGATATATTCTAATTCATAAGGATGCCATTCAAAATAGTCAAAAGCAGGCTTACTAAATCTAGTCAAATCCCCCATAGGTGCATAAAGCAGTTTCCAAATCTGCCTGGGAGCTCATGAATTGGAAAAGTCACGTAGGAAAGCTAATAGGTGACGGAAAGAAAAATAATACATGCTTTTATTAGTAGAAAATAATGAAGGATGATGAGGGCAAAAAACAAGTCAACCACACCTAGTCTTACTTTCCCTTTTGCCATAAAACTCAGTAAAGCAGACAATAAAACAGAAAAAGAAGACATGCGCTAGGGAGGATCTAGAATAAAGTAGATATGCTAAATATGGATTCCAGGAGGTTTCCCAAGTGCTCCATGACTCATTTTTAGCAAGTTTGACTTCTAGGACATGTGGAAGACAACTTGCATAGAGTGGAATATTGGAAACTAGGCAAATAAGACAAAAATGGATTAATTAATGTCTAAGGTAGCTAACTATGGGTTGATTATTGTAACATGGTAAAACTGTTAATGCTTTGATCATATAGAGTAATGATTTGTAGTTGATGTGAACGATCCTTAGACGTAGTTCACTTGAGCTAGTGATCTCATGGACAAAGGATGTTTCTGAATGTCCCTTGAGTTTATATAATCCTCCTTCTTCTTCACCAATGACAACTGCATCTTCAATTGATTCTCCTTTGGTCAACATGAGTACTTGTCGATCTATAAAAGAAACTCTATATCCTTTCTTATCTAATGCTAAGATGGAAAGTAATTTCTTCTTCAAACCTGGTACATATAGTACTTCTTTCATCTTCATGGGAGTTCTGAAGTAAAACTTGTAGCTTGCTTTCACCAATACCTTTAATTGGATATTTGTAGTCATCTCCTAATGATACTTTCTGGGTAGAGTTCTTCTCTTCAAGTCTTAATAGAGCTTTCTTCTATCCTTTCATGTTCTTTGAAGCACCACTATCAATAAGCCATGTATCTTCTCTAGGTATTACAGACCCAAAGAGTGCAGAGAATAGTACAAATTCTTCTACATCTTCTTCTTTTTCTTTTTTCCTCCGAGGTCTTTCTTCTTATTATTAATTCTCATATTCAACTAGATGTGCATGATGTATTTTGGTGTTCTTATTCTTCAATGGACACTCTCTGGAAAGGTGTCCTATCTGGTGACATTTATAAAACTGATATTGGGAGTAGTCTTTATTTTGACTATTTTCTCTTTTCTTTTGAATCCTCTTGGGAGGTTGATACTCCTTGTGTATTTCCTTCTTGAAGCTTTATTGTATTCTTACTCTTATGGTATGGGTGGCTAGGGATTTATCATCTTCTTTGAGTAGAGCTTCTCTATTAGCTACTCTAGCTTCCTCTTGGATGCAATCTTCCCATACAATATCAAACTTCATACTTTCTTTTCTGGAACACATAGTTTGAATGAATGAATCCCAAGGTCTAATGAGGCCATTTATAGAAGTCATAACTAGTTCATATTCATTAAGAGAGAATCTAATGGATTCTAGTTTCTCCTTGAACTAGGATACCCTTGTGAAGTAGTCTTGAATGGATTCTCCTTTACTCATCTTGATACTCTTCAATTGAGCTCTCAAATTCATTTTTCTGTTGATATTATTTCCTTCATACATTATGGAAAAAGCATCATACATTTTCTTTGGTGTCTCTTTGGATGACACTTGAGGGATCAAGTGATATTTAATGAATAATACATTCTATTTGGTGTCTCTTTGGATGACACTTGAGGGATCAAGTGATATTTAATAGAATCAACAATGATCCCCATTGCCTTGATTAGGTCCTTCTGGCACTTTTACTTAGCTTCATCTTCTTCTGGTTTTGCAACTTCTTATTTGATGTATTTGTTAAGACTAGTCTCTCTAAGAATGATACCAATCCTATACTTCCATCCTTGGAAGTTTTCTATGCCTTCTATCTTGTCCTCAAGCTTAGTTCTTGGGGCCATCTTATCCAAGAGTTCACTAAAAAATGAAATTTCTCAAAATTCAATACTAAACTTACAAGGAGATGCACTTAACTGAGGTGAGCTGGTTGGTCCACTTGGTTTCTAGAGATTCCAAATATTCACCCTTCAAAACTTGCTTGGGATATTCAATTTCTGCACATTTATGGTTCTCTGGTTTTCTGCAGTTTTCTAGTTCAAGGACAAAATAGGGTTTGGATTTTCGATAGATCCACCCACTCAAAAAATTTGATCTAGGGCTCAATATATGTGCTCTAGGGAGGCACAAATTTCTATGCAATCAGATTTCAAAAATTCCAATTTTGATAGAAACCCTAATTTCTTGTCAAAGGGAGAGGAGAGAGAGTTTCACCTTGTGAGAGATGATCTATTCAGGATAGCTCTGATACCATGTTAATATTATGTATTCTTATCTAGATATCATTAGTGTTTAATCCAATTTCACATAAATAGCATATGCATAATCACTGAAAGAAACACAACCACAAGATAGACACAAATTTATCCTAGGAAACCCTCAAGGGGAAGAAAACCCAACAAAACTTCCTCTAAATATATGTATAAGATAAAACCCCAAAACAAGTTCTCCTTATCCTTGTTTATCTCTCTCTCTCTCTCTCCTGTGCTCTATACACAAGTGAGTGTGTGTGTTCAAATGAAGAACAAAGCTCCTCTATTTATACTCTTTCTGTCACTTGATTTTTACCCTAACAAGTCAGCCCCAACAAACTTACTGGGCCGACTTCACCTAGGAAGACACAAAACAATATTATATTATATTCAAGAGGGTACTATTGACCTGCCTTACAATGGAGCTTATACTTCATGACTCTACAATGACTAAATGCAATAGTAACATTCCGACGGAGGAATAAGACATCTCCCTTGGGTTGCATCAGTAAAATACATTTAGAATATTCTTTGAACTTACAATATTTCAATAGTGTGTAGGATAACACACACAATTTTAGAAAGAGGGAATTAGTTCTAGGTATTCCTCTTTATACTCAAGAAACGCTTCTGAAATACATAGGATGATTGTAAAGTTACTTAAAACATACAATGTTGATGTTTACTCGTAACAATTTGGATGAAGTGTGTGTCCAAGCCACCCATATTGAGTCTAAGGGGAATAATATTGATGATAAGGTTTCCAATAATCCTTTCAATATAGGAGGAAACATGTTTAAAGGAAAAGGAAAATGTAAGCATACAACTACCATGAAGAAAGGAGGTGATAAAACTACATGCACGCATTGTCAAAGAGAGGGTCATGACGCATCCACATGTTGGAAACTCCATCGAGAACTTAGACCAGAGAAGTTTTGAAACAAGAAGCAATACATGAATACTACTACCACTGTCTAGCATGACTTGGGATCATAATATGGATATGAGACGAAAATTGAAGGCACAAGTCTACAAGGTAAATCTTCTTCTGATTGTGTTTCACAAATTGAGCCTGTTATTAAAGAAAAGAAAAGGAGTGAGCTATTACACATCAAGGTAATTTCTAAATGTACCAAAATTGATACTTTATTTGATAGTTGATTACAAGATAACTTGATTTCAGAAGATATAGTTAAAAATATTGGTTTTGAAACTAAGCCACACCTTAAACCACTTAGATGGGTTTGTGAAAAAGCACAAATTCAAGTTACCATGCAGTGCAGACTTAGGTTTGCTATAAATTCTAGATTTATGGATGAATTTTATTTGGAAGTGTTTCCACTAGATATATGAGGTATTGTATTAGGTATCCCTTATCTATATGATTGGAAAACAAACTTCTACAAAGAACAAAAAAATACCATTTGTTTAAATATGTAACATTATTCATAGTAAGAGCACATTGCATACAAAAAAATATGTCATTGTCTTTGTAGGACAAATCAAGGGGCTCATGAATACCATCAAGAATTTCTTCTCATGATTATTAAACCCAAATAAAATTATAGTAATAATTATTTCAATGGACTTTTTCATTTGTATAAACATGATTTGGTTAAATTTTTTTCTAACATTGATGAGATATTTTGAGAACTGTAAGGATTTCCTCCTAAGAGGGAGGTTAAACATGATCTTCAATTGTTGCAATCTGCTCTACTGCCTAACCTTGGTTTGTATATATTATTAGTAATTGAAAAAAAAATAGTTTAAAAAACAAGTACAATAGTTTATTGAGAAGGGGTTCATCTGCTCCAGCTCTTCGCCATGTGGATCATAGTACTTGTTCCAAAGAAGGATGGCATGTGGAAGATGTGCATTGATTTTCAAGCTCTGAAGAGTAGATATTCTCTTCCTCATATTGATGATCTTTTGGATCAGTTAAAGGATGATTTTTATTTCACTAATTTATATTTGTGAAGTGGTTACCATCAAATTATAATCCATGAAAATGATATATGGAAAATTGATTTCAAAACTAAACACGGTTTGTATGAATGGATGGTCATGCCCTTTGGGATTTGTAATGCTCTTGCTACATTCATGAGGATTATTAATGATGTATTTAGGCCATTCCTTGATGACTTTTTAATAGTCTACTAGATGATATTTTTATATTTAGTCAAACATGGGAAGATCATGTCAAGCATGTAAGACGGGTCAAAGATATCTTAGCAAGGGAGAAATTTTATTTAAATATGTCCAAACGTGATTTTTGGTCGAACATATTTGGTTTATTTGGGTTACATTGTAGCGGGTGGTGAAATGAGAATAGATCCCACTAAAGTTGAGGTAATTCAGAATTAGCCTAAGCCAACTAATGTAATTGAAGTTAGAATCTTCCTAGGAGAATCCCAATACTAAAGGAAGTTTATTAATAACTTCTCAGGTATGAATTCTCCTTTACATTCTTTGACAAGTTTGAAACAGGATTTTCAATGGGAAGGAAAAGAGCAATGGGCCTTCAACACTTTGAAAGTGGAAATCAATGCAACACCAGTACTTGCATTTCTAAATCTATAACAACCATTTTATATTGAAAACGATGCTAGTAGTTATTCCATGGGGGAAGTCTTAATGCAACATAAGAAACCCATACTCTGAAATTCTGAAACATTGTCTAAAGAATTAGCTAACTATCCCACATATGTTAAAGAATTGTATTCATTAGCACATAGTGTGAAGAAGTGGAAACCTTATTTAATGGGTAAAGAAAAAATCATACATATTTATCATCAACCCTTACAATATCTTCAATCACAAACTATGCTGCAATAGTCACGCATTTTAGATGTATGGTATTTTTGGAGAAATTTCACTTAGTCATTAAGTATAAAAATGGATTTCAGAATAAAGTTGTAGACATGATATCAAGAACTCCAACAAATGCATCAATTATCTTGCAAAATAAACCAATGGCTCATGACAACTACATTGAACAATATACACAAGATGAAGACTTCAAATATTTGTACTTTCCATTTGATACTTGTTTTAGATATTTTCCAAAGTCTCCTTTAGAATTTATTTACGAGAGAGATTTTGTGGAAAGTGGACAAGTTGATGCAGATAAATCTTTGAAGTCCATTCATCATATTCAATTGGAAGACCATGCAGTACAAGAACAGTTGGAGAAAATCAAATCCAAATACAAAACAAGACATAACAAGCATCAAATGGATCATCATTTTCAAGTTGGTGATCAATTTTGTCTTCATATTAGTAAAGACCAACTTCAAGGTGAAGGTAAAAAGCTTAAACCACTCAGTTATAGACCCTTCACAATCTTGGATAAATTTGGAAATAATGTTTTCCAGTTAGATTTACCTCCATATATGCAAATGTATTCCATTGTGAATGTAGAAAACTTGAAGTTCTATGATCCTCCAATGATCATGGATCAAGAGGAGAATGTACATGTTCCTACTGTTGATGAATTTTCACCTGAGTATCTTGATGAGTTGTTGGAATATATTTGTGTGGGTGTTAAAGGAATGCTTCCAAGAAGGGAATGATGGATAGATATCGAAAAAGTCAAGGAGTTACACCCTCACTTATTTACTCAGTAATTTCAGGCTTTTGGTGGCCCAAAATATTTCCATTGGGAAGGTTTGATCCAGGAGGATCTCCCAAAGGACCAAAAATCAAAATACTCAAATATTGTACATAAGAATATAGTTGTATAGAGCTCGTTGAGATATTTTTGGTGATACTCATTTATAAAAAATGGACTCCGTACAGGGAAGTTATTGGAAAAACAAGTTGGTAATAACAAGGGGATTAATGTCAACTTCCAACAACTGACCTGGAGAAATATGGAATCATCATTGCATAATTTTTTAGTCCCATTCTGACTTCAGACTTCCAAAGTTGGTAATGACAAATTTAGGATCGAGAGTCATAATATTTGTTGTTACTACCATTTCGACAATGTCGAGTTCTAACTTCTGACATTAGGATTGGAAGTTGGGAGGATCACTATTATTATTTTTTTGACCTGGAAAACGAGGCCATCATTTGATTATCACCCTCATGGGACACTGGATGAGGTGCATATTCATATTTAGGGGGGAATTACTATCATGTCCCCATCCCTCTGACCAGCAAAGAGCATGCGACCAACACCAATCACTCAACCGGGCAAATAGCCCCATGAACATAAACCAAGATAAATGCTGATATTAAATTTCTTAAACATACACAGCAGGATGCATGATCCATCATACCAAGATGCATAAACATCAACATACAGCGGAAGCAACACACATACATTACAGCATTAATCATGTTCATCATTTCTCACGAAACAGTATATAAATTGCAAAGATGAAGTAACCAGTAGCACTTATCTTTCAATGAAGAACTCGCCCGCAACCAGCTACGTCACTGCAATGTTCCACCCAACCATAGGCCAGCATGCTCATCAATCTCTTAGCAACGCTGCCACCCCCGAGCTGGCCATGATTCCTCCAAGGATAAGGGTCAACGCAGGCTTACACATAGCTGAGGGACACAATCAGCCAAACCAACACCGCTGGGTTTATCAGGCCATCAACAACTGACCAAGCCAGCATAGTCCGAAGACCAACCATTGCTTACACGCAGCAAAACAATGCCTTCACAGCCCTATGAAGAAGGCAAAGACAACCAGGGATAATCCCAACAAAAGATGAGCACAACTCAAGCCCATAAGGCGAAACAGAGTTGTTCTTGGCCCTGAATTGGCCAAAAAAACTCAGCTGCAACCCAAAACAGGGTACTTCAGCAACCTAAACTCACAATGGATGATAGCAGCAATCCACAGTCCCAAAAATAGGGAAAACTTAGCCCACAGCATCCTCAGTGAGAACGGCTCACAACATGGGAAAAATGCCCAAAATAGTCTATGCGTGAGTGCAACTTGCACCAAACCACAACACACAGAGGAAAACAAATGCACGGCCACAAATCAGTAAGGAAAATTACACAGTCCCTGAGTGTGAAATGGCTCCTGTACCCAAAAATCCCAAGCGACAGCCACGATTTCTCTTGCTCCATGCGTGAGCAAAACCAACGCAGAGTCCCTGCATGTGAGGAAAAAGGACACGGGTAAAACCAGAAAAGTCCCGCGCATGAAGAGAAACAACAATAGCTCTACGCGTGAGGAATGAACCAGATCCATGTGCATGAGCATGAATAGACCATGACCCTGCGTGCGAGCAGGAACCAGACCATGAAGAAGATGGCGGTGGAGGTGAAGACGAGGCGCGTGAGGAAAATGAACAGATAGTGAACCGACCAGGGAAGGAGTGGCGTCATAGAGAGAATGGTGAGATTTTTCTCCCCAACGTGAGGTCAACTCCCTGGTTAAGTATGCACATGGGCAAAGGCTAACATCCTACCACACTCCACTACCCACCATAACTGCCCCAACTACCTCAACAAAACAATAAATAGGTTGACAAATCCACAAGGTGGTAACACATGGGATTTTCCCCCATAGACTAAGGTTTGACATCCCTCACCCTTATCCTTTGGAATCATGCCCTTTTCATATTTAACATTGCACTGCCATAGCTGGTTGTGGTTTATGTTTAATTGATGTGCGTGTTTACATGATGCCGAATTATAATGTGCCAAATAACATGAAATTCCATCAGCAACTATCCCTATTGCCAATTCATACACAACCAAATCGATGGTGGGGATTTTTCCTTGAGCTCCTCACCACGATTAATTACATTATATACATCATGCAAACAGGGTCAAAACTGGGAGATTACAATTATTCCTAGGAGGGGGCAACTGAAGTTCCCACCATAGATTATAGTAGATGTGTTGGATATGCTCTCCATCAAGGAGGATCGCACATTGGACTTTCTTCCATATCTGTACACTAGGTTGGACTAGAGAGTATGTCCCAACATTATTATCACCCAATATTAGTGACTGGATGAGAAAGGTAATATTAGATTTATGTTTAAATTAATATAGTTGTAGCAAATGAAATATATACTAACATTTTATTTAAATTGTCTTATTAATTTTTTCAATGAAACTGTCTAATTATAATTGTTGAGTACTTATATATATTATACAAACATTGGGATATTCCATTGATATTAGGTGCTTATTATTGTTCAAGAGGATGATGTGGATGTTGGCAAGTGGTTGGAGCACACAAAATGCAGTATCGTCGCCGACAGGAAGGACGTCAACGAAGGTTCGACGGAGGAAGAAACTAAAAAAACAAGATATTTTGGTTAAATTAGTTAGAGATTGGTAAAGTGGACCATTTTGCAACGTCCTAGTGAGCCTATAAATAGAGTTAGGATTGTAAATATTGATGTGAAATCAAGGAAGAATTAATCGATCTAGGTATCTTTTGGCGAAGAATCAATAGACTAATAAATGTTTTTTGTCTTTCATGGTTTATTTCGGTTATTGACGTTATGAAGATTTTATCTTATGAAGTAAATGGGAATGACTCTTTGATATTTGGGTGTAATATATTGTCTCTGCATAATGTGAGTTATGTATTCTTAGGGATGAATCTGGATGAATGAATAAGCTATCTCTATGTTTTCCTTTTATATGTGAATGATGCGAAGTATTGCAATACTTATTGATTTAATGTATGTTGCTGTGTTTATCGATTTGAATCTAGGTTAATGTGATTTCTAATAAGTAGATCTGGCTAATAGTGTGGTTATGAACCTAGGTAATGTTGTGATTGGATAAAAGATAGTGCGAAGTCCTCTTCCCACTACAGAAAATTGGTTCCTACATCCCTCCCTCAAACATCTCAGGTGAGACCTCATCTGCTCTGCATGTGTTGCAGGAAAGGGTAAAACCTTTCTGAGTCAATGTTTAGGGAGTTTGTGTTGATAGTTGTCGACAACAGTGCAAAGTGAACCCATATCGACATAGTAGTGTCAACAAATGGTTTTGTTGTCGGGACCTTAGTGTGAAGGAGAAGAGGACATGTTGTGGAATCCAACGAAGCCAGATATCTAGGATTGGTTTGATAAGAAAGGCTGATAATTTGTGAAAGAAGAGAATTAGAACCCTAGAGTGATGACAGAAGACTGGTTGGGAAGATATATCTACTCTAATATTCATGAAATATTCTTTTCTGAATTTCTGATAGTACTGTATGAATGGTTGGCACAACTTACTTTCTAAAAGAAGAATTTCCATGGAGGAAATCCTAATCAGTGGAATTGAGAACTAATAGAGCTGTTGAAAAGGTAAACAACAAAGCTTCAAGGGTTGTCGATGTGTGGATAGACAAAATTTTGGATGGGTACATCACTGAGTTCATTGTCAACACCACCAAATATTACAGTGACGCTGAAATAGAATTTTTCAAGGGACCAAGGGAGAGATTTCTATCGTCATTACACTTGTGGATTAATATGCTCATTTGTGAAAAAGGAATACTCAAGATGAATTCTGACAAGTAAATCCCTAGTGTGTGGAGGTTGTGGGTACTACAAAGGTAAGGGTTTGATGAAATGATATGAGGTAGATGGATGGCCGTCACGAAGATACTGTGAGGGAATCCATAGAAGAGTGTGGTTGCATGTGAAGTGGGGTGAGGTTATAGAAAGAAAAGAGGAGGAGGACTCAAGAAATTCTTGGTGTTACTAGAACAAAAAACCATGAGAAGGGACCTCAAGTGACTAAGAGACCCTATAGTGAGTAAGGAAATGACTAGGATACACCCTAACTTGAGGAAGAACCAACCCAAAACTACAATGTACCAAAAACTTCGTGCACCACACCGAACTTAGGAGGGATAAACATAAGTTCATCACATGGTTATCTTATGTGTCATCACAACGATAATAGTAGTGAGTCAAAAAACACTACAAGAAGGCCTAGGATGGAGAGTGACAATGTAAAGTTTCCTTTGTTTGAGGGTAATGAGAGTGAGGATCCAAAATAATATCGGTTCTTATGTGAAGTAGTGTGGATAGTAAAACAAGTACAAGATAACGATATCAAGAAAGGACAACTAGAGACCAACTTTTGAGGTCGAGCATTGGAATGGTACATGAAGTTCATACAAGTACCAATGGGGCATACCCAAAAGACCCTAGCGCAAATTAGGATTGGATTGATTGAGGATTTCAAGAAACCTAAATCAGAATCACAGTATATTACTGAATTGAAGGAAATAAAGAAATTCCCCAATGAGTCAGTGTGGGACTTCGATCAGAGATTCAAAACTCTAATGGTCAGGTTAGCTTCAAAATGAGTGATGTTAAACACAAAGAATGGTTCATCACATCCTTTTTTTCCCATATCTGCATGTCATTGATGCAACAAAAGATCACATCTCAAGAGGAATCCCTGGAGATTGCAATGAATTTGGAAGCTTCACCAGTCGACGAAACAGGGATTGGCATGAGCCAAATCTAGTCACAGTTGGTGAACCTTACTATCCAATTGAAGGATATTAAGAAGGGGAAAGAATTATGTGAATAAGTATGGTGCATTCGATGTTGATATGAAGGGCATCACAAGGATCAGTTTCTAGACTTACACGAGTACTTACATTCAAGAGCACCAAACCCGTTGAGTCAAGGAGGATTTCCTTGGTGCCAAATTTTCCAAACAAGAGGGAATCAGTCAGAAGAATGTGTATACTTAAAAAAGGTTGTGTCAAAACTATCTAATCTCTTCTACAACTTATGTCAATCGGTTGTTCATGAAGAAAAGGATTGTAGAGCTTATGATTTGCTCCAAGAAAATACTATGGATACATACTTTATGAAGGGAGAAGAGAAATGACCAGTGGAAAAAATCCAACCACAACCCAAGTATAACCAACCGCAACTACATATAACCAGCCAAAACTACAATATAACCAGCTGCAATCACAGTATAAGAAGCTACAACCGAGGTATATGCACCGTAGTATAATCAGAAGCAACCGTATCGATTCAACCATCCATTATACCAACAGGAAGGAGGATTCCAAGGATGATTTTGTGGGGGGAATAATGGAGGCTTTGGTCATGAAGGAGCTATGCGTTGAGTTCATGGAATAGTTACATGCTATGACTACGGAGTACTGGGACATTGTTAGAGGGGTTGTCTCAATCTAGTAGCTCAATGTACTTACTATAGAGAAGTAGACCACACCCTCAAGATATGTCCATAGTTAATTGTGAAATGGCAAGCTAAGAACACACCATAAACAAAACAAAACAAAAAATGTAAATCAGACTCATAATTAAAATCATGGACCGAAGGTGGAGAAGATATCGGTAGAACTAAGAACTCAGCCAGTAAATGTCGATGTAGTAATGACAGAAGGAGTTACAACAAGAGATGATAGATCACTGATAAAAGTGATCTAGCTTGCAGCTCAAAAGAAATTCCAATTCAATGTAGAAATAGATAAAGAAACCTTCTTTGAAGAAAAATATTCCTTGAACAAGAAAAAAGGTAAGCTACCTATTTACGAGATGCCATGAAGTTTTGATTCGACAAAATCACCAAGATTGAAGAGAAAGGTGAATACTTTGAAATATTTTATAGAATGTTGTCTTATGTTAGAAAAAGATGAAGATGCATTAGCAAATATAGCAAGATTTTTGTATCGACAAGAGGAACGACGACATGATTGCCCAGTTAATTCGCTACAAAAGAAGAAAACAGGAAGAGAAATGAGGATGAATGTCCAAATTGGTGAATACGATGTAGATTCAGTTATTTTTGATTTAGGGATAGACATGAATATCCTAACCAACAAAACATGGGAAATGATGGGGAATCCATGACTAGTTTGGTCCCCCATATATCTTCAACTGGAAAATCAAGACAGAGTTTCTCTAATTGGACAAGTACCTCGTCTATCTATCAAAGTGGAAGGAGTGAAGAAATTTATGAACTTTGATGTTATTGAAATAGTCGGTGAAACCATCCCATACCATGCACTATTGGGAATCGGTTGGGAGAAGGAAAAATTGACGGTTATCAACTTCAAGAAAAGGATAGTGACATTCGAGAATCATGACATGAGGTTCATTGCCCCATTGGATCCCATTAAAGGGAAACAATATGTTGAACCAAAAAAATACGAAATCATGGGAGGATGGGACAATGCCTATAATGTCTATAAAGACTATATCAATCCCATTGTTGATGGAGATTTATGCTAGCGAAGCATTAGCTGAACATCCTCATACTCGAATGAGGTGCTAGAGAACTGGAAAAACCAATTGCACAACGAATCAATTAGAAAATGTGCATGAGTCACTCAATCACTGAGATAGGTTGTCACATGCCCCAATTTGCAAAACACTTTGATGTTTTAAGAAACATTATGTTACATTTTATGTAAAGTTTGTAATTAATGACCAAGTGGGGTCAAGGATAATTTAATGTAATTTCAGAATATTTTATTAATAAATAAATGAATGATGAGGCAACAGCTTAGGGAAGCTTTTAAATGAGTGTTTTACTGGTCACTTGATGGAGGAGGCTAGGTTTAGAGAATATTGGCATGTGGCAGCATCCTCAAACTACTTCTAGCTATTGCAGGTGGAAACTTCCCTATTTTTGTGGTCATGATTCCCCAAGAAATTGGAATAAGAGCAGGTGGCTCACTAAGTAAAAATTGACCCAAAAGACCTAGGAATCCTAATAAAACTGCCCATTGAAGACAACTAAGGCTGCTCATTTTGAATTTGTGATCATTCTGAGTGAATGGAGTGCACAAGAGAATTCGACGGAGGGGACTAGCTGAAGTAAGTTTGAGTGGATAAATGCTGAAGACCTAAACTAGTGCAGCTATTCTAAGTCAAGTTCATACTACTGCAAGCATAACTGAGTTATTGCTGAAGACTCAGTGGAGTTGCAGAGGATTTCTAGACTATATCTCTCACCCAGTACTTTTACCAGGTGGACCAAGAGACAAGCTCGGGGGTCCTCAGAACTACAGTCTAGCTCTTCTCTATGAGTTGGTTGGGAGGAACGGTTTCCTTAAGTTGTTGTCACCTCATCTATACTTCCACATTTTACTTGCTTAGTACAGTCATTTAATTATTTACTGTATCTGAAAAGTTTAAGATTTATCAATGATGTAGTATATTTCTTTTTCTATTTCTGTTAGGGATAGTTAGAAGAAATGCATATGCTATGAAAGTTAGTAAGTTTTGAACTAGATAGATTAGAGTAAATAAGTAGATAAATTCTGAGTTAATTGATAGATATAAAAGATACCTAAACTGTATTTTTCCACACCTTTTGCAACAGCAGGATAATTTACTTTCAAATAATGGATTCGAATAAAGTATGTATGCAAATGAAATGGTTATATTATATATGATTTCTGTATAAATTGTTTATAGGTTTTCTTTTGTAGTGTTATTTATTTAAAGTACTTAAATAAATTAAATAGAGACAGAGGAAGAAGCTTAGATATTACACACTAGTCTGTGTGATATTTTACACAGTAAAACCAAAAAAATTCTATACTATAAAATCTAATATATTAACATAAATAGATAATATAGAAATAGGAAAACTATTAAGATTTAGTTTAACTTAACAAAGATAGTTTATAAGGTTAAACAGTTTCCCTATTAATACCCTAAGTGAAAATGCAAACTAGTGTTAAACAGGAAAATGAAAACTAACTCTTTAAATAATTTAAAAAGAATTTAGGGTTTGTAAAAGAACTAATCATTTCATAATAAAGTAAATTCACAATTTATAAATATCAAAACCTAACATTATTTTCCAAAAGTACAAAAAATGGATAAATTTATTCAATCAAGTTCGTTTCTCTATTTTTATTTCCAGAAATCATTCCAAATCAATAATGTTACTATAGAAGCATTCCACTCTCAAAAGATTCTCAAATCATAATTCTTTTGAAGAGAAAACAAAATTAATTAATAATATACTTAACCCTAAACCATCTAAAGGTAAATAACAATAAAAATAGCTAACATAAAAACAATATATAAATATTAACTAAACAGAGCTACTGTTAATTCAGCTTTAAGCTGTAAGGATTATTTTAATATCACAAACAAAACTGAACAGAAATTGTCTCGGCCTATGGCCTTTTACATCAGCATTCAAGGATTAAAATCCTGAGTAAAAGTATCTACATTCAAACAGAGTTCACTTGAAAACCAAACATTTGTATCAGCTATAAAAACCCTTCCAAAAAGAAGTTCCGCAAGAACAACCTTTAGGGTTTTTAAAACATTAACCAAACCCTTTAATAACGGCCCAATGGCCTATTCAAATGGAGTCATGGCTTAAGCCGGTATCAACAACATCACTAAAAATTAACCATGGCCAAGAAGGCTCAAAAAATTAACTCATTAAGTCACGGCTATGGAAGCCCCAAATCCTTTCACTACAAAACAACCATTAAGGCATGAAAAAAAACAAAGTATCTTGTAGTGACGACTGAACAAGTAACCAACAACACATAGCAGTAACATCTTAATCCACCATACAACTCATGCAGGAGAACCCCAGGTGAAACTAAGTCTTACCAGGGTGGATGCCCTCATGGAAGCCTAGTGGTGGAGTCCTTCAGAACCGAGCTCGGGTCTTGAAATCCTGCACAGAGAAAACCCCAATATCTTAGATACACTTAATTCATAAAATAATAATTTTAAATTGTGCAGAAAGGATTTAAAACAAATTCATTTCTTACCCTAGAGAGTTGTGCAGTTGTTTGGACATGGAAAGCCAACCCGAGCCTCCTTTTTCTGTACCACGAGTTGAACTGGAGCACTGTCAGAAGAAAATGTAGTTCGCATTGTTCAAGTGTGAATTGACGAGGTAAGAATCAACCCATGATGAGAATCAAGCAGTAAAACCAAGAACCTAGCTCACTATTTCAAACAACACTCTTCACACTATGTATGGTTAAAAACATTCACAGAGTACAAAACTCACATAGTAAAAAGGATGGTGAAGACAACTAAACCTGCAACACTCTTTTTTACATTCAAAACCACCCTTCAAGAGAATCAAGCCACCATGTTCACTTTTACCACACCAGAACAGGAAGGAAAAACTTACAAAGGCTAAGTAACAGTGAGGAAAAACACCTACAACGTTGTGGTAATTGGGATGGAAATCTTCTACACAGTAGAAAACAATGGCCATGTAAAAACTAAACTGGTAGAGGAACATGGTGGTTTATGGAAGGCCTGTGTGCAAACAATTGGAGGATTGGCAACAAGCCTGACGGCCATGAGCTCGCAGCTCGTCCACCCCACAGCAGAGACAAACAAAGTGAAATTTTTTAGGGTTTGGAACAAGTTTTATATGGCACCTCAAGGTCAACAAAACCTAATCATTGAACGCCAACCACGTGTCCACCAAATTATTTGCAAATTATGGGTTTCATGCTATAGTTCAAAAGTCTTGTTTAAACCCGCACAAATCATTTGTTAAAAATTCAAAACCATATGATAGCCTATTTCCTTGATTTTCATTTCTTATGTTTTTGTTTATTAAACCAAAAACATCAATGTGGAAAGTAATCCCAAAGGACTAGGGTCTTATACATAACTTAAACTTAAACTTTTGCATATTTATGTTCTTCTCATTTTAATTAATGTGTTCTTTTGGTATTAGTAAGGTACAAACAATGGAGGATAAATCAATATTATATAGAAATAATTAACCATAGAGATCCTTGAGCTAGGATTTAGTCTAAGCATGGAGTTAAAATTACAAATATATGCTTTGTCAATAAAAATTCATATAAAATGAGATTTCTTATAGAAGAAAAATTAAATACAAATACTTGATTAAGGAGGATCATTAAATGGAATAATTAAAGTTTGGAAAGAACTTGAATAAATATAAACGATACTTTATACCAAACACTAACGATAAATATGTAGTTGTGGTCACAAGTATGTTTAACATATCTTTTAGTTTATATAATTCTTGGGTTACTATGCTCTCAAGGGTAGAAATAGATCTATCCATAATATACACATCAAAAAGTAAATACAAGTCTATAACTGAAAACACAAAGAGGAAAGTTAATTGAACAAGTATTGTGGTGGTAAGCATAACTGAACTAAACCAATTCTATTACAATAGTGGTTTACAAACATTTTTTGCAGGATTCTAGCAATAAAAATATCAACAATACCTCTTACAGGATCAAGTTGCAAAACAAACAATTTAACTAGCATTTTATCTTATGCTAGTTTAGTGATATTCTTGATCTGGAATTACTGGTAACAAAACTGCTTACCTGTATAGAACCTGTAAAAGAAGCATCACTTTACTGCGTTAGCTGTAAGCTAAGTAAGCCCCGATCTCAACTAAGGTTCTCTCCAACTTGTCAAAAGACAATAAAAACACACTTAGTATCAGGTTTAGATGTAGTTTTTTTTTCCTTTCTTTTTAAAACATGAACTACTGAATTTAACATCCATAACATAGTACTTCAAAGATAAACAAATAAATTATATAAAACTAAATAATTACAATGCTCAATTCTAAATACTATTGTTTGAGTAACCGCTAGCAGTTATTGGTTCTTAGGAAGTGACATCCTTGAACATTTTATGTTAGATGAATTTTTTTTAAATTTTTATGAATTTTTGGGTTATTACATGTGGCATCAGAGCACAAGGTTTAGACACTAGGCATGAATGTGGCTCAACTTGCATAAATAAACAGTGAAATTAAAACATGCATATTGATTTTTACTTTTCTTTTGAAATATACTTCTAGAGAATTTTTCTAAGATAACTGGAGGTATGGAAATATTGGAAGAATATGCGGATGAGGAGTCCCCATTTATTGAACAAAGTAATTCTAAAAGAGAACTCACACAAGAAGAAATAACTAATAGCTCTTCTGAATTATTACAAACAGTCAAAGAACTAAGAACAGAGACGGAAACAGTCAAAAAGGAAAATGAGAGAATTCTGAGAGCTTAGGAGGAGCTGAATCGGATTTTAATGGAAAGATTTTAGAATGAGGAAAAAGATAAACAACCAGAATCTGAAGATATGCTTTATCAACATAAAAATAAAAAGTCTAAACAATTTAAAATCGAAAGTATCTCATCTTCTGAGGTTTATGGCAATCCACATAAAAATAATTATCAATATACTAGTGATAGTAGCGAACATAATCATCATACGCGAAAGAGCAAATTTAAACCTTACGAAGAAATCTCTAGAGAATTCAAGAAAATTAAGACACCAACCTTTAATGGTGAAACTAAGAAGGGAGAAGAGGTTGAATCATGGCTATCTGGGATGAAGAAATATTTTCAAATTTATAATTACTCTAATCAACTAAAAGCCAGAATGGCTATTTACAACCTCACTGGGATGGAAGACATTTGGTGGCAGGACCCAAAAAGAGTAAAAGGAATTAGGGAGAAGAACATTAATTGGAGTAAGTTTAAGAAATATTTTAAGAAGAAATTTTTGTCTTAACAGTACTATGAGTAGCGGGCTAAGGAATTTTATGAATTAAAACTAGGAACAATGAACATGAAAGAGCTAAACAGTAAATTTCTAAGTCTTCTTAGATATGTTTCTTACATTGTGGACGAGAAGCCTAAGGTACATCGGTTTCTAAGCTTCCTACCCTTCCATATAAAAGACATAATTGAATATGACAACCCAAAAAATTTAGAAGAAGCAATGAGAAAGGAGAATTTCTATTATGAACAGGATCACAAAAAGGAAAGTATGACAAACTGGAAAGCTAAAAGAACTAATAATTTTGAATAGATGAAGAAAGGTTTTGTACCTAACCGAAATTTTAAGAATAATAAAACATGAAATTTTCCTAATAAAAATCTCCAAGGGAACAAAGGTAATTCACAGATAAATCCAAATGGTCAAAGAAATAAAGAATCTGTTAATAATCACAGTAACTATACCAAGAGTTTTGAACGAACGGAACCAGTAAAGTGTTGGGAATTTAACTGTCCTCATTATGCATCAACTTGCCCCAACTGGAAGAATACTGTTAGCAACATACATACGATACAGGAGGAGATGACTGTCGGTGATCTAGTAAGGACAATGCCTAGGATCAATGCAGCACTGGAGAACAGGCAGGTGGATTATCAAACTTCCATGGTGGAAGTGGAAGGTAAACTAAATCAAATACCTATATCTATTTTAATTGATCCAGGGGCTAGTTTAAGTTATATTTCTCCTGATTTAGTAGAAAAATGCAAGTTATCAGTAGAAAAGTTTGCAAATTCTTGGCTAGTCCAGCTAGCTACTGGTGCAAAAAGAAAGGTGATTAGATTTGTTAAGAATTATATTGTAAAAATGGATCAATTTGAAACCTCTATTAAGATTAATGTATTACCTTTAGGTTCTTATGATATGTTAATTGGTATGGATTGGTTAGAACACCATAGGGTATTCCTAAACTGTTTCGATAAAACCTTCACTTGCATAAATAACGACGGAGAAATAGTAATTGTAAAAGGAATCCCTAGGAAAACAGCTATAAGACAGATCTCTCCTTTGCAACTTAAGAGAGCTGTTTGGAAGTAGTATAAAGACTTTTTTGTAACATTAATTAAGGAAGAAAATACTAATAACAAAGATAAATTAAAACTGGAAGATATTCTGATTTTGAGGGAGTATTCGGATGTATTTCTGGAAGAAATTTTGGGACTACCTCCGAAGCGGGAGTTAGACTTCACTATTGAGCCGGTACCTAGTGCAGTAACCAACTCAAAAGCCCCTTATCAGATGAATATATTGGAATTAAATGAATTAAAGTCATAGTTAAAAGAACTTATTGATAAAAATTATATCAGACCTGGCTTGTCTCCCTGGGGAGCACCTATTATTTTTGTTAAGAAGAAGGATTGAACTCTACGATTATGTATAGATTACCACAAACTAAATAAAATGACTATCAAAAACATATATCCCTTACCCCACATAGATGATCTGTTTGATCAACTACGTGGAGAATTTGTTATCTTGAAGATTGATTTACGATCTGGTTACCACCAGGTCCGAACCAAAGATGAAGACATCTTTAAAACAACTTTTAGGACTAGGTATGGTCACTATGAGTTTGTTGTTATTCCATTTGGGCTTACTAATGCCCCGGCTGTCTTCATGTGTCTAATGAATATTGTAATGCATAAATACCTTGATAAATTTGTGGTCATATTCATTGACGACGTCTTAATTTACTCAAAGTGTGAAGAAGAACATAAAGAGCATTTAAAAATCGTTTTACAAGATTTATGAGAACATCAGCTCTATGCAAAATTTAGTAAATGTGATTTATTTAAGGATAAAATACAGTATCTAGGTCATGTAGTGAGTAAAGAAGGAATTTCTGTTGATCTTGAAAAGATAAAGGCAATCAAAGAATGGCCAGTCCCAAAAGGCGTAGCTGACATACGATCATTCCTGGGGATTAATGGCTATTATCGAAGATTTATCGAAGGGTTTTCAAGAATTTCAAATCCCATAACTTCTTTACAAAATAAAGGGACAAAGTTCAAGTGGAGTCAAAAGTGTGAAGATAGTTTTAAAAAGTTAAAAACATTATTAACCACCGCACCAATTTTAAGAAGTGTTGACCCTAATAAAGATTTTATAGTATGTACAGACACATGCAATGATGGTTTAGGTGGAGTTTTAACTCAGGAATGACACCTCATTGCTTATGAGTCTATGAAGCTGAAGATTCATGAGAAAAAATATGCAACCTGTGACTTAGAACTGGTTGTTGTCATACATGCCTTAAAAGTGTGGCGTCATCATTTAATTAGAAGAAAGTTTATATTAATGACAGATAATAAAGGGTTAAAATATCTGTTGGATCAACCTAAATTAAACGCTAGGAAAGCTAGGTGGCTAACTTTCCTTAGTGAGTATGATTTTGAAATCCAACATATTAAGGGCAAAGAAAATAAGGTTGTTGATGCTTTAAGAAGGAATGCAAAAGTAAGTTTTGTAGCAACAATTAGCACCTATAAAACAAATTTATAAGAATAGCTAGAAAAAGGAACTTGACTAGATGAAAATTATCTAAATTTACAAGACAAGGTAAGAGAAAATTTAATTGAAAGTTTAAGTACAAGGTATAGTTTAAACGAAAAAGGATTATTATTATATAAAGATAGATTATACATACCTAATGTACCTAAGATTAAGTTGTTGATTTTAAATGAAATTCATAAGACTCCTTATTCATGGAACTTTGGTTATCAAAAGACTATAACCATGCTAATAAAGTATTATTTCTAGCCAAACATGAAAAATGAATTGGCAGAATACATTGCTAAGTGCTTTGAATGTTAGAAAGTAAAGATTGAACACCAGCATCCAGCTGGGTTACTTCAGCCATTATTTATTCCTAGTTGGATGTGGGAGATAATTAGCCTTTATTTTATTACAGCACTATGTAGAAATCAAAATTTGAATGACTCAATCATGGTAGTTTTCAATAAGTTAAGCAAGGAAGCTCATTTTATACCTGTAAAAACTACTTACAAAACTACGTATATTGCCGATATATTCCTAAAACAATTTTTTCGTTTACATGGAATCCCGAAAGTAATAATTTCATACAGAGATCCTAAGTTTATAGGTAACTTTTGGAATTCTTTGTTTAAAATACTAAATACTACATTAAATTTTCATACCTCTTTCCATCCTTAGACAGATGGATAGGCTGAGAGAGTGAATCAGGTATTGGAATATTTGCTCATAATGTATGTAAAAGAACAACTAGGTAAATGGGAACATTATTTACACTTGATAGATTTTGCTTACAATAATCACTACCAAGCCTCAGCAAGATATAGTCATTTTGAAATTTTGTACGGAAGGAAGTGCAATACCCCCATCTCATGGAGTAATCCAGTTGATAGGCTAGTATTAGGAACTGAATTATTAAAAGAGATGGATTTAATTGTAAAACAAGTGCAAGGTAACTTGAAAGTTGTGAAACATCGACAGAAAAGTGAAGCAGATCTTAAACGAACTCAAAAGGAATTCTAGGTAGCCGAACATGTCTTTATTAAGGTGAGACCTAAAAATATTTCTCTGAGATTAGGAAGTTGTGCTAAGATAGCACCTCGATATTGCATACCTTTTGAAATACTGTCCAGAATAGGACAGGTAGCATATCAGTTAGCTTTACCACCAAACTTAAAGGTTCATAATGTTTTTCATATTTCTGTGTTAAAAAAATATGTACATGATGCTACTCATGTTATTAACTAGAATGATATGTAGGTGGAGACGGGAGGAGATTTTCTGGTGGAACCAAATTGTATCCTCAAAAGAAGGTAGATCTCGCTTCGGAATCGCACCATTGGTCAGGTGAAGGTGTAATGGAAGCACCTTAGTTCAGAAGAAGCCACCTGGGAATCGGAAAGTCATATGTAGGATGCATATCCAATTCCGTTTCAGGTGAATTCTGAGGATGAAGAATAAATAACATCAAGGATGATGTTATAAATTAAGGGGGTGTGTATTTCACATGCCCCAATTTGTGAAACACTTTTATGTTTTAAGAAACATTATGTTACATTTTATGTAAAGTTTGTAATCAATGACCAAGTGGGGTCAAGAATAAATTAATGTAATTTTAGAATATTTTATTAATAAATAAATGAATGATGAGACAACAGCTTAGAGAAGCTGTTAAATGAGTGTTTTACTGGTCACTTGATGGAGAAGGCTAGGTTGAGAGACGATTGACATGTGGCAGCATCCTCAAACTACTTCTAGTTGTTGCAGGTGGTAACTTCCCTATTTTTGTGGTCATGATTCCCCAAGAGAGTGGAACAAGAGCAGGTGGCACATTAAGTAAAAACTGACCCAAAATACCTAGGCATGCTATTAAAACTTCCCATGGAAGACAGCTGAGGATGCTCATTCCGAATTTGTGATCACTCTGAGTGAATGAAGTGCATAAGAGAATTCGATGGAGGGGACTAGCTGAAGTAAGTTTGAGTGGATAAGTGCTGAAGACCTAAAATAGTGCAGCTATTCTAAGCTGAGTTCATACTACTGCAAGTAGAACTGAGTTACTACTGAACACTCAGTGGAGTTGCAGAGGATTTCTAGATTACATCTCTCACCTAGTACTTCTACCAAGTGGACCAGGAGACAAGCTAGGGGGTACTCAGAATTGCAGTCCAACTCTTCTCCAGGATTTAGTTGGGAGGAACAAGTTCCTTAAGATGTTGTCACCTCATCTATACTTCCAGGTTTTATTTGCTTAGTACATTCATTTAATTATCTACTATATCTGAAAAGTTTAATATTTATTAATGATGTAGTATATTTCTGTTTTTATTTCTGTTAGGGATAGTTAGAAGAAACGCATATGCTGTGAAAGTTAGTAAGTTCTGAACTAGCTAGATTAGGGTAAATAAGTAGAGAAATTCTGAGTTAATTGATAGATATAAAAAATACCTAAACTATATTTTTCCACACCTTTTGCAAGGTTGTACTCTAGTACAACAGGATAATTTACTTTCAAACAATGGATTTGAATATATTATGTATGCAGATGAAATGGTTATATTGAATAGGATTTCCACATCAATTGTTTATAGGTTTTTTTTTGTACTGTTATTTATTTAAGGTACTTAAAAAAATTAAATAGAGACAGAGGAAGAAGCTTAGATATTACACACTAGTATGTGTAATATTTTACACAGTAAAACCAGAAAAATTCTATACTATAAAATCTAATATATTAACATAAATAGATAATATAGAAATAGGAAAAATACTAAGGTTTAGTTTTACTTAACAAACATAGTTTATAAGGTTAAACAGTTACCCTATTAATACCCTAAGTGAAAATGAAAACTAGGGTTAAACAGGAAAATGAAAACTAACTCTTTAAATAACTTAAAAATAATTTAGGGTTTGTAAAAGAACTATTCATTTCATAATAAAGTAAATTCACAATTTATAAATATCAAAACCTAACAATATTTTCCAAAAGTATAGAAAAGAGATAAATTTATTCAATCAACTTCGTTTCTTTATTTTTGTTTTCAGAAATCATTTCAAATCAATAATATGTTACTATCGAAGCATTCCACTGTCAAAAGATTCTCGAATCATAATTCTTTTGAAGAGAAAACAAAATTAATTAATAATCTACTTAACCCTAAACCATCGAAAGGTAAATAACAATAAAAATAGCTAACATAAAAACAATATATAAATATTAACTAAACCAAGATACTGTTAATTCAACTTTAAGCTGTAAGGATTCTTTTAATATAAAAATCAAAACTGAACAAACATAGTCTCGGCCTATAGCCTTTTACATCAGTAGTCAAGGCTCAAAAGCATGAGTTAAAGTATCTACATTCAAATAGAGTTCACTTAAAAACCAAACATCTGTATCAACTATAAAAACCCTTCCAAAAAGAAGTTCCACAAGAACAGCGTTCAGAGTTTTTAAAACATTAACCAAACCCTTTAATAACGGCCCAATGGCCTGTTCAAATGGAGTCACGGCTTAAGCCGATATCAACAAAATCACTAAAAATTAACCATGGCCAAGAAGGCTCAAAAAATTAAGTCATTAAGTCATGGATATGGAAGCTCTAAATCCTTTCACTACAAAACAACCATTAAGGCATGAAAAACAAATAGGGTATCTAGTAGACACAGCCAAACAAGTAACCGACAACACATGGAAGTAACATCTTAATCCGCCATACAACTCATGCAGGAGAACCCCAGGTAAAACTGAGGCTTACCGAGGTGGATTCCCTCGTGGAAGCCTATTGGTGGAGTCCTTCAGAATTGAGCTCCGGTCTTGAAATCCTGTACAAAGCAAACCCCAATATGTTAGATACACTTAATTCATAAAATAATAATTTTAAATTGTGCCGAAAGGCTTTAAAACAAATTTGTTTCTTACCCTAGAGAGTTGTACAACTGTTTGGACATGGAAATCCAACCCAAGCCTCCTTTTTGAGTACCACAAGTTGAATTGGAGCACTGTCAGAAGAAAATGCAGTTTGCAATGTTTAGGTATGAATTCTGAAGCCACGACAAGGTAAGAATCAACCCACGATGAGAATCAAGCAGTAAAACCAAGAACCTAGCTCACTATTTCAAAAAACACTTTTCACACTGTGTATGGTTAAAAACACTCATAGAGTACAACACTCACATTGTAAAAATGATGGTGAAGACAACTAAACCTTCAACACTCTTTTTGACAGTCAAAACCACCCTTCGAGAGCAGCAAGCCACCGTGCTCACTTTTACTACACCAGAACAGGAAGGAAAAACTTGCAGAGGCTAGGTAATGACGAGAAGAAGCACCTACAACACTGTGGTAATGGGGATGGAAAGCTCCTACACAGAAGAAAACAATGGCCGTGTAAAAAATAAAGTTGCAAAGGAACTCGGTGGTTTATCGAAGGGTTGTGTGCAAGTGATTGGAGGATTGGAAATAAGCTTGGCGGCCATGAGCTCACAGCTCCACCACCCCACAATAGAGACAAACAAAGTGTGATTTTTTAGGGTTTGGAAAAAGTTTTATATGGCACCTCAAGGTCAACAAAACCTAATCATTAAACACCAACCATGTGTCCACCAAATTATTTGCAAATTATGGGTTTCATGCTATAGTTCGAAAGTCTCGTTTAAACCTACACAAATCATTTCTTAAAAAGTCAAAACCATATGATAGCCTATTTCCTTGATTTTCATTTCTTGTGTTTTTGTTTATTAAACCAAAAACATCAATGTGGAATGTAATCCCAAAGGATTAGGTTCTTATACATAACTTAACTTTAACTTTTGCATATTTATGTTCTTCTCATTTTAATTAATGTGTTATTTTGGTATTAGTAAGGTACAAACAATGGAGGATAAACCAATATTATATAGAAACAATTAACCATATATATCCTTGAGCTAGGATTTAGTCTAGGAATGGAGTTAAAATTTAAAATATATGCTTTGTCAATAAAAATTCATATAAAATGAGATTTCTTATAGAAGAAAAATTAAATACAAATACTTGATTAAGGAGGATCATTAGAATGGAATAATTAAAGTTTTGGAAAGTACTTGAATAAATATAAACAGTACTTTATACCAAACACTAACGATAAATATGTAGTTTTGGTCACAAGTATGTTTAACATATATTTTAGTTTATAGACTTCTTGGGTTACTGTGTTCTTAAGGGCAGAAATAGATCTGTCCATAATATGCACATAAAAAATTAAATACAAGTCTATAAATGAAAACACAAAGAGGAAAGTCAATTGAAAAAGTACTGTGGCGATAAGCATAACTTAACTAAACCCATTCTATTACAATAGTGTTTTACAAACATTTTTTGCAGGATTCTAACAATACAAATATCAACAACACCTCTTACGGGATCAAGCTGCAAAATAAACAATTTAACTAGCATTTTATCTTATGCTAGTTGAGTGATATTCTTGATCTGGAATTACTGGTAACAAAACTGCTTACCTATATAGAACCTGTAAAAGAAGCATCACTTCACTACGTTAGCTGTAAGCTAAGTAAGCCCCGATCTCAACTAAGGTTCTCTCCTACTTGTCAGAAGACAGTAAAAACACACTTAGTATCAGCTTTAGATGTAGTTTTCTTTCCTTTCCTTTTTAAAACATTAACTTCTGAATTTAACATCCGTAACATAGTACTTCAAAGATAAACAAATAAATTATATAAAACTAAAGAATTACAATGCTCAATTCTAAATACTACTGTTTGAGTAACCGCTAGCAGTTATTGGTCCTTACGAAGTGACATCCTTGAACATTTTATGTTACATGAAATTTTTTTAAATTTTTATGAATTTTTGGGTTATTACATAGGTAGCGATGGAAGTATTGGATCTTCCTACATATGGAGGACTACCTAACCTATCAATTTTTAATAGTGAATTCAAAGACAGAGTATTCAATCAACCTCAATGATTGTTGGAACTATAGGAAGCAATGAAGCCTACCCCTACAAGATGTTGGGCTATGCACAAGGCAGAAATAACGTACTGGAATATATGTCATCGATTGATGGAAGTTCAATTAAGGGAGGATGAATCTTATCAAGGAAAGAAATATGATGGAAGAAATTATCCAAATGCCCATCCGATGACATGATAGATAACATGGGAACTAAGGCCGAAAGAAGAATGGGTTTACATGTTCAACCATACGCTGGATGAAATACCATAGATAGGGTATGTCTCCGCAGAGCTACGAAGTGAAATGAAAATGTGGGAATAAATGACTATCAAATTCATTCATACTTTTAGTTTTTTGAATGAAAATCAATTTATCCATAGTGTGCTAGAGGACATATGTGACAAAGTATTGGAGATAGCTCCAGTCAAGCTACCAACGAGATCACAAATGACACTAAAACCACATACGATGATGGAATGCTAGAGGGTGTTGAAAGAACTTGATAACAAATACAATCCAAGTTTTGTCAAAATCCTAGATTTAGAAGGAAGCCATGACATAGAAGCACCAGAAATGCCATCAGAAAAATTCAGACAACCATTGAAGATAAAAAAAAGGTCAATATTGGGACATAAGAAGACCTGAAGTTTGCTAGTATTGGATATTACTGGGATGATTTGGTAGTGGGGAAAGTCATTGATCTGCTACATGAGTTTCAGGACTTATTCCCGACCATATTTTCTAAAATGAAAGGTATTTCAAGGGATTTGGGTGAAATGAAGATTCCTCTGAAACCCAATGTAAAACCAATAAAGAAGCAACCATACAGGTTGAATCCAATATACAAAGAGCGTGTCAAAGATGAACTATTAAGGATGTTGGATGTAGGAACTATAGAATTGGATGAAGAGTCAGAATGGATTAGTCCAATGGTTGTGTAGGACAAGAACACTGGTGAAATCTAGATCTACGTCGATCTGCAAAAATTGAATGACGCAAGTATATATGATCCCTTTTTTACACCATTTAATGACGAGGTATTGGAAGGAGTTTGAGGATAGTAAATGTATTCATTCACAGATGTATTTTCAAACTATCATTAGATCAAAATTTTGAAGGAGGATCGACACAAAACCACTTTCGTGACAGAATGGGGATGTTTTCAGTACATAGTGATGTCGTTCGGCCTCAAGAATGCACCAACCTTTTTTTCAAGGTTAGTTGATGCTGCATTCAAATAATTCATTCATAAATTCCTATCTGTCTACATGGATGATTGGACTGTCTATGGGTTGGTAAACTACCATACTGCAAACCTTCGATTGATGTTGCAAAGGTGTCGAAAACATCATATTTCAATGAATCTAAAGAAATGTATATTTTGTGCGCCATTTGGAATTATATTGGGACACATTGTATACAAGGAAGGCACGTTGCTCGATCCCTCCAAGATCACGGTAATTGTTGACCTACTATCCCCAATGATAGTGAAATAACTAAGAGAAACATTTGGTCACACATGGTATTACCCAAAAGTTTATAAGGGGATACACAACGATTACCACGTCGATGGAGAAATTGTTGAGGAAGGATGTGAAGTTAGAATGGAACAATGAGTGCCAAAGGAGTCTCAATACATTAAAGTAGAAGATGGTCACAACACCCATCTTAGTTTTTCTGGATTGGACAAAGGCATTCCATGTCCATGTAGACGCTTCATCAAATTAATTAGGATTTATACTACCCCAGCTAGGAGAAGGATCACTAGACCACCCAATTGCATTTATAAGTCAAAATTTGTCTACGGTGGAGAGAAACTACATGACGACAGAAGGGGAAGGATTGGTGATGGTATACGCACTGCAAAACTTCCACCACTACCTATTTGGAGGACATTTCAAAAAATTTATGGATCAATCAACACTGAAGTACTTGGTCAATAATCCTGTATTGGGGGGGAAGATCTATTAAAGGTTACTATTATTTCAAGAATTCGATTTTGAAGTTATCGTGAATACTGGATGAATTAACGCGAGACCCAATTACCTATCAAGAATAGAGTCAAACGAAGAACCAAACAACATCGATGATGGTTTAGCTGATCCACAACTATTTAGGATTGGAATGATCGATTAGCATTATGAACAAATTATTAAATTTTTTTCGACATGAAAGTCCCCTAAAGAGTTCACCAGTACTCAAAATAAGAAACTAGTTGTCAAAGTTGTTGCTTTCCAATTGATCATGGGACAACTGTACAAGATGGGGTTGTACGAGATTCTATGTTGATATGTTCTTTCGCATGAGCAAGAAAGGGTGTTGGAAAAGGAACATGGAATAATTGTGGGAGGACATTATGGAGTATGTGCAACCGCTAGGAAAATATTTAGAAATGGATTATGGTGGCCGATAGTACATGCAAATGCCACAGATTATGCTAAAAGCTGCAATGCATGCAAAGAACAAGAAAACCATCATCAAGAGATGAGATGTTTTTAGTACCTCAAGTAACACTATAACCTTTCTATAAGTGGGTAGTCGATTTCATGGGACCCATCAACCCACTAGGGAAAAGAACAGGAGCATGATACATTGTCACCGTGACTGACTATTGAATGAGATGGGTTGAAACAGTGCCAGTAAAGGACTACACAGCTGCGACAGAAACAAGGTTCATTTTTGAAAATGTGGTTACTCGATTTGGATGTCCTAAGATATTGATGAGTGATCAAGGATCTCACTTCATCAACCAGACAATCAGAGCAATGATTGAAGAATTCCAGATACAACACAAGAAGAGTACTCCATATCACCCATAAGTGAATGGTCCAGTAGAGGTGTTCAAAAATATATTGGAGAATGCACTTACTAAGGTATGCAATACGAATCATGACCATTGGGATCTAAAAATACCTCAAATATTATGGGCCTACAGAACGACATGTAAAATACAGACGAGGTAGACACCATTTAAATTGGTTTATGGACAAGAATTAGTAATGTCGATGGATTATATCATCCCCATCCTACGCATAGAAGTCGTAACAAGAATGAGCGAAGAAAGAGAAATTGAGGAAAGACTTACGCAGTTATTACTCCTTGAATAGGACTACTTCATCATAGGATTTCATTAGCAAGTGGAAAAGGATTGACAGAAGGAATGGTATGATATCCATGTCAAGATGAAGCATTTTCAACACAGAGATATGGTTCTCCTCTACGAAAACAAGTTTACGAGTCACCCGGGTAAGCTCCAGATGCATTGGTTAGCTCCCTACATCATACATTTCATTACCAATGAAGGTGCAGTATAATTGCACTCGTTAGATGGAGTGCTGCTACCGAAGCTAGCAAATGGGAATTAGCTAAATCCCTATCAAGATATCCAAGAACACCATCAATGGTAATGAATCGGATTAAAAAAATTGATGAAGAATGAAACATTTTGAAGGAAAATCTATCATCATAAGGAAGAGTGATGAGAAAAGTTAAACTGTGACACAGGTTCAAACTTGTCGATATCGGACAAGGAGCGAACTAGTAAAATTAGGAAATACATGAAGCAATTACACCACGTGGGTGATGACACAAATTGCAAAGATTCACAATTAATAACCAAGGTGTGCATTGGATTTGTAGAATCAATAGAGAATTTGGTCAATTAATGAGGATATAGTGATGATAGCGTGAATCCCTCGCATGAAAGGCTCATAGGATACAAAATCAAGAAAAGGGGCATGGTTCGACCCATTGTGCGAGTCGAAATTAAAACTAAGAGCGAACAAAGTAGAGATAACAAAGGAAGAGTTAGAGAAATTAGCAGTGTAGGCATGAAGATAAATGTTGGAGAGGAAACAATGCAAATATTTCAAGTACAAGAAAAAAAGAAACTATGATTGCACGGTCGACAATTGTAGAAGAAATGCAACAAGAAATTTTGTCTGCAGCAGGGCGACAAGTTAGGAAGAAGAGAAATGATAATCGTCTGATTACTGCGAACAGGATAACCAAGAGGGGGACCGCAACATAAGGGGAAGCAGGCCCATCAACAACGATGAAAGAAGAGATAACAACGAGAGGAAAACCATCAGTATTGAGAGTAGAATAAATCCTCACGTATGTACCACCATGAATGGAAGGGGAACTAGACGTAAGGATTGGAAAAAGAAACAAGTATTCCATTAAGATGCCCGCAACGCCCAAAGGTCTCCATGTGACGATGAATATTGTGTTGTGGATGTAGAAGCTCCAATATAATGACCACGACATTCTCGCATTCTCAGAATGCACCAGAGACACCTATGAGGAAAGAGCACAAGGAGGACAAGGTCTGATCATCAAAGAACCTACACAATGGGCATTGGAATTAAAGCAGTCTGGTTCACTTTCGATCATCCACATGCCACATTTTGGCCGATCTGTAGAATCTAATGCATGTGTCAAATAGTTGTTGGCATGTTTCCTCGATGGGTATTTGTGGCTAGCGACAAAGGTCCCAATTACATTCAATTTGATATATCAAATCATTAGCTTACCCAAGGCGAGGGTCGACCTGTCACAATAATTTTGATGGAAGGATAATGATAAGAAGCTAGTAGCAAGGTTGCAAAACAAATACGGTGTGCTAAAGGATAAAATAACATACATCATTGATACCATCAATGATTAGGTAGTGCGAGTTGCAGTAAAGTTGTTGATGATCAAGATAGTGCTGAAGAATCTTCTAAATCAGTGCACATCAGGGGTTATCACATCTGTGGAACAATGTGTAGCTAGCGTAGAGATGAATTTGTCCATTTTCTTGCTGAATGAGCTAATGGAAGACATTGTATTGGAACAAGAGGCTGGTAATCCATTTACTTATTCTTGGATGTTAATACTAATCACATTGGTCGGTTGGATGGAACCAAAGTATTATCAAGGGATGGAGGTTGACATTGTCAACATATGTTGAGGTGTGAGATATAAAAATATGTGGGAACTCAACAATAAGGAGTGGAAAATGAACAAAAATATACAGTTTTATTTGTATTTCGACGCACTACGAGAGGAAACAGTTAAGGTGTCACGTCTCATAAGCCAAGCTGCAAAAAGTATTGGAGGATCACATGATTAACTATGGGACCCCATTCCATTCATATTAAAGCATGGGAATATATGGAGAAACAATGGCTTATGACACAAGAAAAGTTGGTGGATGAATACTTGGATGTTGTCATCGAAGAATGGCTCCAAAATGGAAATTTTTGGTAAGCGATGAAGAGTTGTCATACCCAGGAAATGGACCACCGACATATGTCCCATAAGAACATAACAAACCGAAGGACTCAGAGGAAGAATAAAACTTGCAAAATGAATCTTTCTCATCAACTTTGACCCAGTTGGATTTAGAGAAAAAATGGGAAGAAGAGCGTAAAAAGCGTCACTTCGAGTGGGGCGAGAGCAGCAGGACCGCAAGGCTCTACGATGACTAGGTAAACATGGTACTGGTCACAGTCACTACGGAGGCCAATGAGAGGTAGGAAAAAGTAACGCATCATTCAATAGGATACTTCCAACAAGTTAAACAACTACTGCAGACACTTACCACGTAGTGCTCAATACAAGCATATCATAGGAAGCAACATTTCAAAGGGTGGTTGAGGTCGAGATTGACACAAAAGTATGACTAGTACAGATCCTACTGCATGCTATCACTACGGGTGATGAATATACCAATTCTATGCTATGAGGACACCACTTAGTTGGCCTCAACCTAAACTTTCTTTTGATGTCTATGTTTACAAGACTTCAAATTGCAGCAAGCCAAGAGATTGGAGACCTCGAAGCAATAGTCCACAACCAAATAGTCCAAACGAAGCGTTAGGAGGAAAGAACTGCAAAGGAATTACAGCTATTAAAATTGGGAAAGGAGGTAATCATAAATTAAAAAAACAAGTCATTTGAGGACAGGAAGAGACTAAAGAGGGAAGTATCCATGGCCTATGAAGAGGTACTAGAAGTCAGTCTAGAAATGTTTGGAGAGGAAAAATTATTGCGACCGGAAATTTTTTTTGCTAACCTGTGTAAGGAAAATGAAAATTTGTAGGCTAGAGCCGTACCCAACACACTTCTAGAGCAACTAGTAGGAAGGAGAAGCATAATAGAAGACACCACATAAGAAGGTGCAGATGGTTGCAGAGGAAATAACAAAATTTTAGGGTAACCTTAGTACAAGACGAGCAGTTTCACCAACTAGACATGCAACTCATAGAGTCATAAGAACAACTAACATCACTGAGGATATTTTTTGGATACATTTTCTCCCTCTCCTGGCCTAGGTTCAAGAAACCCACAAGACCAACAAAACACTCAAAGATATCGGCCCGACAGATCAAGCTTAGTTGGAAACACCTGCAAGGAAGGCGCGGTCTCAGGCGCGGTCTCACCCGAGATATTTTAATGTGTAGTTTCCAGAACCATTTTTCCACAGTCAGAGAGGGATTACAATCCCCTGGCGCACAAACAAGTAGCTCGACAGAGTCGGAAGGTTGGAGTCTTTTTACTAAATCGAAAGTGGCGCAACTGTGTGACACAGCAATAGTGTGACACAACCTTTCCCTTAACATCTTAACAACTGGTGCAACTGTGTGACATAGATGCTTCCTTAACAATAAATGACAGTGGCGTGACTATATTGCAACTTAACAGTAAATGAGCATGAAATAATACACAATGCTTTGATGATGCTTTAGTCATTCATTCATTCAACTTATTTGATCAATATTGTGACATTCACTTAAGCAATAAACATAAACAATACAAATAACCCAAAAATATTCAACAAGCACATTCATTTGACACAAGATGTAACATGGAAACCCATTAGGGTAAAAACCAAAAAGGTTCTCTTCATCTGGCATGAGAAATATATGGCACCTTTCAGTTGCGAATTGACTGCAAACTATTTGAGATATATGTTTTTGGCTCAGACTCTTTCTTTCTCTCATGATATCTAGTCTTATTATGCTTTTTTATACTCCTACTGATATGCACACATCCTGGATCGACTCTTCTACTCTACTATCTACGCACTGAGCTGCAGATTGACTCTTACAAAATGGTCTACACACATAGCTATAGATCTATGGCTCAACATCCTTCTACTACTGTTAGACTTATCTCTGATTCATTCAAGTATTTTCCAACTCTGCTAACTTCTAACAACCAACCAACCCAATTAACACTTATACAAAATGGGTTCTTCCTATTTATAGATTCTACAATACCACGCAGGGTCAACTGGGCACAACTCATTTATTACAGTCATAAATAGACACAAAAATGTCTTTCAATACATTTTTACAGGCCATAACTAGCCGCAAAAAACATCTTTCAATACATGTGTGCATGCCATAACTAGTCACATAAACGTCTTTCAATACATTTGTACAGGACATAACTAGTTGCAAAAAATGTCCTTTAGTCTTATGCCGACTCGAGTACCTATGATCTTCCTAACCTCTCACTTTCCATCCTTTACTCTTCTACCTTCTCGCATATTCTCTTTTCCTTCGCTGCACTACTCCTTGTCGCAGCTTCCTCTCTTCTGTGCTTCCTTTCCTTCCTTTACCTTTCATTTACTATGTCATGTGCCTATTTTTCCTTTCTACTCATGCGCTTTTATTTCTTCCTTGTGCTCTTTCCCATCCCAGTAGGACCCCAACAATCACTAGTGGCTCGTCCTGAGCCACTAAGCAAATCTATGGTTCTAGCACTGGCTGCACCACGGTACCGACCTTGTCCTAAAATTATTTGACAACTCCTTGTACCTAGGAAAATGATTCTCATACCTCCTCCACCTAATTCTCCAATTGCTTGACACAGTCAAAACTGATATGTTTCGACGGTACATCTTCCATCGACTAAGTTAAATGCTGGAGCTTTTTCTATATAGGTTGAATGAGCCCTATAACTCATTTAGATTTTGATTGGTGTGTTGTAACTTTGTCATTTCTTCTCTGGTCCCTGTTGCGCAGATTTTTTATCTGTTGTTGAAACTGTTTCAGCTCAGCTACCTTTGCGAGCTTTTCCTTGATGGGAAATTTCTTCATTTCTTCCTTAACCACTGTGATTTTCAACTTGATTTTTTGTGCATCCTCTACAAAATTTGTCATTGTTTCATCTTTTAGGAGTAGTTCCCAATTCATCGAGACTACCTTGATTGCTTCAGTACAGAGCTTCTCTCCTTCCTTGATTCTGTCAATAGCCTCAAATGTTGTTTTCCTACCCTCTTCTAGAACCTCATGGGGTGTGATTGGTCTTTGTTGTGCTTTAAGCTCTTCCACCTGCTTCTTTAGGTTTGTGGAAATCCTGGATAATCGGGCTACCTTGGCCACTACGTCTATTTATTCCTGACCTTCTTTCGTGGGGAACTCTATGACCGTGCTGCTAATGGCTTCATCCAGTGCAAGCCATCTTTGTTCTTGCTATTCAATCTCTTGCACCTTCTGTTGAAGGAGGGCCTTGCATCTTTTTTCCTTCCTTGTTTGTTTTTGAGCTTGATAAGCAAGAGCATATTCTTGGATTCTGATTTTTGTTGTGGCCACATGCTGAACAACATATTCTTCGACTACTGCTAGTTTGGAAAAAAACAATAGTCAATGTCCCTAAGTCATGGGCGACATCATCAAATGCATGCTCGCTTGTTTCCAATGCTTGCATGTTGAATCCTATATTGAGTGGTGGAAACAATAGTGGTGCTTCTAATGTAGCATGGGCATCAACATTGTACATCTCAACTTTGACTGTGCTTTTTACCGCATTAATGGCATTAATGAGCTTATTGACATGCTCGGTGAGTTTGTTGGTTAAGTGCATTTGTTAATTATCTATGCCCTTAAAGTTGGTATTCTCTACTTCTGCAACTATGTCTGTAAGCAGGCCAATGTATTCCTCAGCTAAGTTAATTGTATTAGTTGTTTTATCAGCTTTGTGCTTCTTGTGTTGCTTCTCATGCTACTCCTTCTCTTGTTCTATCTTTTAGTTCTGCACATCCTTGTCAGTGGGTGTGTCTTCTGAATCACCTTTATTCAAGTCATCATCACTGTCATCATCTTGTTCGTCTGACTCATGTGAGTGGTTGTTTTGCGCATCTCCCCCATCATTACCTTGTTCATTACCTTGGCCATTTCCCTAGTCATTACCTTGGTCCGTCTCCTCTTCGACTAGAACGTGTCATTCTTCAGGCCAGTCCTAGATGAGCGCTTCCACATCCTGGTCAATAATAATAAAATGCGTTGGATGCGCTTGTTTCATCGGGTCCTATCATGGCTCCAGGATGATATTGTGGACACCATGCTAGAAAGTTACGAAAGGCACATACCTTTGGAATATTGCATCGAGCAGTCTGTGTTGGTGTCGCACTACTTCTCTTACTGCCTCCACATGCAGAAAGAAATCTATGTTGTTATCCTTCTGATGGATATTGTCTTCCTTGTCTTCCCACAGGTTCTAATATTTCATGCATTGGCAGAGCATTAGGACGTTCAATGGCTGGTAGTCATGTGAGTCGGACCAAACTACAAAAGAAATCAAAATCAACAACCAGGAGTAGTGTCTTACTTTCTTCCTCTGCTTTCGCTACATCATCTAGGAACTCGTTTAGTAGAAACTGGGACCAATTGATCATCACTCTTTCTACACACTGTTCTGCTAGTTCCACTGTCCCGACAGTGCACTCACTGGGTTGCATCTTGCACAGTAGTTTACAAGATAATATCTTCGCAGTGAACCTCACTGTATTTTCAGATATAGAGGAAATGAGGAATCCTCGGTTTGCATACTGGAGGTCATACTTTTCCTTCATCTTCGTTGCATCCCTTTTCATGCAGAGATATGGCACAGGGTTGATTCCACTAGATGGGATACCCATTATTGACAAGATCATCTCGATATCAACAGAATATGGCCTGTCGAGCCACAAAAATCCTTTGTGGAAGCAGACTAGGAGTTGTTGCACATTTGTGCTCACTTCTTTACTTCACCCAAAATGTAGCATAAGCATCAAGTTAATTAGGCCCTCCCGATCGATTCCACAAGCCCACTCCATTGTAACTACAAGTTGTGGCATAGGAGGTACAGCTGGAAGTGTGACCATGTACCTGTTTCTTTCTAGGTACACCTATTTGTGGGTATATTTATCTACAAATTTGAGCCGTACCAGCTTTGGAATGATGTTCATTAATAGCGGCATGCCCAGAGGGATCTGGGGTGCAACCAAGGAAGAGCGTGCTCATGTCGAGAGCTTCACTTCAGGTGCTTATACTCTCCTTGGTTGAAAGTATGGAGGTAGTAGGTTCCACTCTTCTATGGTGGCATTCTCTTCTCTTTACAGTGGTGTAGCTGGTGTGTTGTCGATGGACTTTCGCTTCTTCATAAACTTCAGCTCCCTTACTTGAGGCCCTGATGTGCTTGGAAGGTCTGCACTCAACACAAACTATCGTGGACCTGCAACTGGTATATTAACTGGTGGATTCTGAGATGGGCCCGAAGCAGGGGCTGAAGCAGCAGCATGAATAGTCTGTGGATATGGCCACACCATTGTTTATGTTTCTTCCTCGGTGTGTTGTGCTTCCAGCGATATAACTTCTTCAATTATCAGGCACAGTGATGTGATGGTAACGTCAGACATTTTGCTGGTGTTGGAAATCAAAATTACCATCGGCTTTGACTCTCATAGTTGCAGAATCTAGTTTGATCTTCTTCTCTTTGTGCAAGTAAAAGGATTCTTGACGATAGAGACTCATATTTATAGGCATGCGCTCGCCCTACATGTTATCATTCGATGGAAGAGCAACATTTTGTCGATCACATGGGATTCCCATTTGACGTATTCCAAAATTAACTTCACATGTTTGAATTTTGACCTGCGCTTGTCAAGACAGTTATGGCGATGACGACAGATGGGACCAAAAAGCACAACTCCATTTTCCTCGAAATTGTCAAATTAATGACGCTTTGCTTTCATAATCTCCTAAATTTTTTTGGGTATCCTTGCTTTAATGGCATGCATCTGTCATTCCCACTCTGATTGTGATTTGCATACCCTTGTCGCAGGCGTGTGACAGAATACTTTCCTTTTCTCTTTTTCTTCTCTTTTTTTTTAATACTTTTTCCTTCTCATGCAACCATGTCACAACCATCATGGTAAGGTTTCAGGAACCTGCCATTTATCATTCCTATGACCAATGTTCCATCCAGATTATGTATTTTCACTGCACCGACCTCGGTGATGTGCACAATCACATATGGTCCTAGCCAATGCATCTTCAATTTTCCTGGATGCTTCAAAAATTTCTTGGCGTACAACAAAACAAGTCCTCCAACTTTGAAATTCTTAGTTATGATATGATGATCATGCCATGCTTTCTGCCTTTTCTTTTTTGTGTTTTAATGAAACCCTACGATGAAACGTTCCTCCTCCATTTGAACAAGTTGTGACAACCTTTGCTCAACAACATCGACATCAGTCATTTCTATTAATGCAACAATTTTTAGGCTCTACACAATACATTCCATCGGCACAACAAATTCTTATCCATATACTAGTCTAAATGGAGCGTGTCTTGTCAATTGCTTGCAAGTTGTGCAGTACACCCATAGCATAGCCAAAACTTTCTAATCCCAATAATATCTGCGCACATTGCATACTTTGGTTAATTCATTTTCCAGAATCTTGTTGAAGGCTTCAACCATTCCATTCGCTTGAGGATGATAGGGTGTCGTTTTTTGATGTTGAATCTGGAACTCTGCAGTAAGCTCATCAATCATTTTGTTAACAAAATGTGTACCTTTATCACTTAGAAGAATTTTCAGGCAGCCGAATCTGGTCACCACATTTTCAAATAAAAACTTTGTTGCAGTTGCAGCAGTACAATATTTAACAAGTGCAGCTTCATCCCATCTAGTTAAGTAGTTCATCGCTGTGATAATATAGTATGCATCGGTCTTTTTCCTTGGCGGACTGATAGGACCAACAAAATCAAAAACCCATTTATCAAATTCTTGAAGGGTTATATGCGGCGCTAGCGACATTTCTTCGTGTCTCGATGATTTTCCAATTCTTTGGCAAACATCACACCTTCGAAAAAATCTCTTAGTATCCATATGTATGGTTGGCCTTCATAATCCATCTTGCAATATCTTACACACGGTTTCCTTTCCAACGTAGTGTCCTCCTGCGACACCTGCATGTGCTTCACTCATTACCCAACATCGTTCATGGTTAAAAACGCAGTAACAAAATATTTCATCAGGGCCCATATTGTATAGATGTCCCAAAATCAACGTAAAATCAGCAGCTTTGTCAACCAAAATTTTCTTCTGTATAGTGGTGAACCTTTCAGGTGCGTAACTTGTACTCAAAAGGTGAATGGCAACCTCAAAATTTTTATCAACCATGGTGACCACAAATAATTGCACTTCAGAAAATTATCCTCCAGGTTGGTTGGTTCTTCACCACTTTCTATTCGAGACAAGTGATCAGGCCCCACATTCAGTCGACTAGGTTTAACAATGACTTCAAAGTCAAATTCTTAAAATAAGATGAGCCATCGATAGATCTTCCCCCACAACACTGGCTTGTTGACTAGGTATTTTAATTCTAAATGATCAGTGTACATTTTAAAATGTCCACCCAAAAAATAGTGTCGAAACTTCTACAACACATATACCATGGTGAGTCCTTCTCTTTTTGTCGTCGTGTAGTTTTTCTCTACTGTCGATAGTTTTCTACTGAGAAAATAAATAGGTGATCAATCATGCCCTCACTCGATTGTATCGAGACTATGTTGAGCGTGATAGATGATGCGTTGACATCAACATGGAACTTGTTCTTCCAGTTAGGAAATACCAGTATTGGTGCGGTGTCCATCTTGCTCTTTAACTTGTCTAAACTTTCTTGACAAGCTTCTATCCACTGAAATTTTGCATCTTACTTCAAGAGTTTCTCCATAGGTGCAATTGTCTATGCATATCCTTTGATGAATTTTCTATAGTAGCCTGTGTTTCCTAGCACAGATATGAGTTGTGTGACTAATGTAGGCAGTGGTAAGTCAAGGATAATTGCAACTTTCACTGGGTCGACCAAAATTCTGTCGTGACACACAATGTGTCCTAACAATACACCAAATGGTGTGCAAAAAATACATTTCTTTGAATTAAGTGTAATATGATACTGGAGAAAATGTTCCAACATCATGGGAAAACTCTTAATATGGTCTATTACTAGACCAAACATAGTCCAATCATCAAAGTAGACTTCAATAAATTTATGTATAAAATCTTTGAAAGCATAAACTACTATTCTAGGAAAAATAACAGGATCATTCTTGAGTCCAAAGGGAATTGCCGTGTACTGATAGCATCCCAATTCTATGACGAAGGTCATTTTGTGTCTATCCTCCTTCGCTATTCTAACTTGATGATAGCCATAAAATATGTCAGTGAATGAATACATATCTTATCCTTTGACTCTTTCAAGTACTTCATTTTTGAATGGTGTTGGGAACGGATCATGCAAACATGCATCGTTCAACTTCCTCAGGTCGACACAGATTTTGACTTCACTTGTTTTCTTCTTATCCTGAATCAATATAGGACTGATCCATTCTGATTCTTCAACAAGTTCAATGATTCCTGCGTCTAGCATGCATTCTAACTCAGCTTTCACCTTCTCTTTATACCTTGGATTCAACCTATAAGGGCACTACTTAACTGGTTTTGCATCTCATTTTAGGGGTATTTTCATCTCCCCCAGATCTCCGACTATTCCCTTCATCTCCAAGAAGTTGGTGGGGAACAGATCCTGAAATTCATGCAACAAGTCTATGATCTTTGCTATTGTTGCATCATCCCAATAATCTCCTATATTGGCTAATTTTATCTTTTCTAGGGAACCATTGTTAACTTTCTTGACTTTTAGTGGCTTGAGGAATTGTTCGCTCGAAATACCACTTCCTTCGACTTCAGGTGTACCCTCTGATTCTGGTATGTTAATGTTGGTAGGATCATCATCTGGTTCTCCAACCATATTGTAACAAGCCATCCATTGTTGGATGGTCGTGCTGAAGTGGTGAGAATTCACGACTTCGATAGGGATTTCAGCGAATATCTTCTCCTTTATCATTTGAAATGAAACATCAACTATCGGCTGCTCATCAGAAAATACAAAGGTGTGTACACATTTTTTAACCACCTTGTCCCAATCCTGATTTCCTTGTCACAACTCCATGGATGCATACCAGCTCCTCGGTGTCATTTCCAATGTGTGTATGAAATGATGGACCCATTCCTGTCGCGGGTATTCTGGAAATGCAGTGCGACACTGATTAAGGTGTTTGACAGGGTTTGATAACCATGTGTACTTTTGACTCAAAACTATGAATTCTTCTCTGAAGCTGACTTCCAACAATCTTCTACATTGTGTCCATTCTGATACAGATTGCTTATGCATACCCCACCATCTAGCAAGCATAGCTTTCAGCACATAGTCTAATGTGAACAAGCGTTGTGGTTCTGTTACCAATCCTTAAAATTAACTTAGAAAGGTCACAAGGTCAGGAAATCCTTCATATGTGGGTAAATCCCTTGACTAATTCTCTACTCCTCACACAAACCTGGTAATCCTAGCACATCTGCTCATAGAGACTTCATGCAATCTATTTTTCCAATTCTCCAATGCTACTCCTGAATCTGATGTGCATGAACTAGTACTCCTCCAACTCTGGCTCGCATCTTCTATAGGATTTACATAATAATCTTTTAAGGCAATGACATTATAGATATGGTCTAGATAATAACCCTCTCCTTCACTTTAGACCGGTTCGACATATCTTTGTCCCTCTAGTGGATCAATGGGAGACACTACCCTCATATTTTCATATTCAAATGACAGTATTATTTTATTAAAGTTTATGATGGTTTGATTGTCTATTACCCAATCTATCCCCAGAAGCGCGGGATATGGGTTTGTGTTGTCGGCAATGTTGATAACTTCAAAATCAGCAAATGTGCGCAGCCCCTCAATGTCGACAGGAACTTGACTCAACCTACCAATTGGTAGGACCTTCGCCTAATTTGCAAGCCTCAACTAGACAGGGGACCAGTCCAAGCATGACTTTCCCATGCTTTCACAAGTTTTCCGCATCAAAATATTGACGTCCGACCCCAGATATAGGATAATGTAATCCATGTCGTAGTCTGCTATCCATGCAATCATTCTTAACTCATGCTTAGTTTTGAATTTCTTTTTGACATGGTTAACTCTTCTTTCAGGTTGTGACTCTTCTAGGGTTTCTTATATAAGTGCTTGTAGTTCTACGACAACATCTTTATCATGTATTAGTGCTAAGCAACTTGGTAGAAATGACTTGAGCTTACTAACCTTGTTTGGAGACGGATTCCAGAATGTCTGTTGGAAACATTCAGGAATCTCCTTGACTTTGGCTGAGGTCGATGGTTGTTCTAGATCTAAAAACTCCGGTCACACATCCAAAAATACTTGCTTCTGTTATTGAACATCAAATGGTACTTTCTTTTGTGCTGTGGGTTGCACCTATGGTAGTTCCTACGATATATTCTGATCAACTCCAATCGCAGCACATCCTTGTGTTACAAAAGCAACACTTGGTTCTCTTAGATCAGCAACAATCAATTGAACATTTAGGTTAGAATTTGGATTTGGATTTTGTGCAGGGTTAGGAACTCTGACGATCCCAGCTTGCCACTTTGGAATCAACTAGGTACATTTTTCCATGTTATGGTCCCATGCTTTGCAATATGAACATGTCTTTTCAGGCTCCTGAAAATCTCTAGCATAATGGCCTATATGTCCATGGTTATAACATACAATTTGACCTCTTCCTCTACCAAATCCTCCACCTTCTCTACCTATGAAATTTCCACCCCCTTCCCTGAGGGTGTGGTTTCTATGGTGGATACTGATTTTGTGGGTATTGAGGCTGATACTACAGATAATATGTAGGTGGGTAGTGCACTTGCACTTGTTCAGCCTAAATCTTCCTGTCATTCTTCATTAAGTAGGTGTCTACTGTCATCTCCTTCAAGAGGTGGTATGCTCTGCAATCCTTCTCATCGTGTCCTAATGACTTACAAAATTTACAGAAAATATTGTCCACAGTGCTTATAATATTCTGCAAGTATAAATGGTCCTCATCACGATGCCCTCTAATATGGAATATTCTACACTAGGGTAGTCCTTGGGTACTCATTGGATTAGGCACACCCAATGAGATATAGTTCATGTACGCTGGATAGTTATCCTTATGGTGTCCATCTATTTGACATCTTGTACACCACAAGTCCTCTTGGAATTCTTTTCCCTTCTTAATATCCTAAATCTGTATCGTCAGATTAGCCAACTACAACTGAATCTTCATCATTCCTACACCACCATCACCAATCAGCGAGGATTCTAGCTTCATCACTATTTCTAGTGCTTCTGTATGTGACACAATATTATGTTGCATCAATGGCCCTCAGATGTGTGGAAGTAGTGCAGCAATAAAAAATCTTTATGTTGTACATATAACATTTGAAAACTCAATTTGGCCATCATATTTTTAAACCGCTGATCGAAACCCGATACAGATTCCGTCAGTAACTGCTTTATCTCCTTGATCTCGACGATACACTGTGACTCATATTTAGGTTTTTTGACCTCACAAATCATCACAAGTCAGATCTCATTAACAGTCTTTTGTGGGTTTCCTACTGACTGGTACTATGCAAAACTTCATAAACAAGTCCAGCACATGACCCTAGAGAGTTTTAATGATCTGGGATTTCCTTATGCCCACATTGTGAACTTGGCAAACCATCCAAGCAGCTTCACAGAGGAACCAATGCTGCTTTGGATCTTCTGCTCCATTCCCATTGAATGTAGGTAATCTAATATCTTCCCCAGCCATTGAGTTGACGTCGGGGATGTTTAATGAACAATTTAATGAAGTCTAACTTCCTTGCGCACTAGTCACAACACTAGTACTACTAGTATTGAAATTTCTTTCAGGAGATGAGGTTCTAGACCTTACCTTTGGCAATGGTCCTGGTGTGGTGTAGTGGTGTTTTGATTTTGGTGTCTCCGTAGATTCTTCAGATTCTTCTTCCCCTTCAGATATTGGCCTATATTCTTCCTCTTCATCACAAGACCCTTCACCTAGCAATGGTTCAAACTCATGCTCACTTTCACCAAACATGCCAGGATTCTATCTTCCTTCTAGTGTCTTTCTTCTTTTTCCTAACCAAAACCTCCTTCCACTTCTTGAAAATCTAGCTTCTAATTCAGGTTTTGTACTTCCTAGGAACATCTCATCTAACCATTTCCCATTTTATTTACAGGTCATCTGTGACATATCCTTCCTCCTATATATGCGACTCAACTACTCAATTGCAAAATTCCCTTCTCATAAACAAGCACTTTTATCCATAATTTTATAGAAGTCAGGTACCTCCCATGGGGTCCATGGAAAAAATTTGTTTCCACCTCACTATACAATGTTATCGTCTCAACTACAAACTCAGTAATATATCTTTGTAAAATAATATTGACCCAAAATTCAATAGCTCTAGAGATGGGGTTACTTACACTGGTTAACTCGTAGATCAGCTAAGCACTCCACTCAACTACTTCTTTTCTCTAAAAGTTTGTCTGTCGATTCGCCAATCTTGAAAACCACTCATGCAACATGATAGGAAACTATGGAAATAATATTTCATGAATATCTGTGTACAGGTATTGTTCCAACTAGTTTTCTGTGCTCAACCACTATCTTGCGCTTTCTTTTTACGCAAATTCTAATGTCTTATACTCAAGCCAATCCTCGATTTCCAACTTTGTCATATGCCACAACATTTCCCTCAACTCAATGATTAATGGGCCTGAAAATGAAACCATTTGTTGGCTAATTTTCCTCATTCTCATGACCCAAGTTCAACAAACCCACAAGACCAAAAAAACACCCAAATATATCGACCCAATAGAGCAAGCTCAGTGGGAAACACCTATGAGGCAGGAACAGTCTCACTCGAGATATCTTAATGTGTAACTTCCAGAACCATGTTTCTATAGTTGATGAGGGATTACAGTCCCCTAGCACGCACCTAAGGAGATCGATAGAGTCGAAAGGTTGGAGTCTTTTTAGTGACTCGAAAATGGCACAACTGTGCTACACATCCATAGTGCAACACAACCTTTCCTTTAACAACTTAACAACTAGCACAACTGTGCGACGAAGATTCTTCCTTAACAATAAAGAAAAGTGGTGTGAATGTATTACAAATTAACAATAAATGAACATGAAATAATACATAATTATTCGATGATGATTTAGTCCTTCATTCATTCAACCCATTTTATCAATATTGTGACATTCACTTAAGAAATAAACATAAACACTAGAAATAACCCACAAATATTCAACAAGCACATTCATTCAACACAAGATGTAACATGGAAACCCATTGATTAAAAACCACAAAGGTGCTATTCATCTAGCATGAGAAATATATGGCAGCTTTCAGTTTGTGAATTGACTACAGACTGTTTGAGATATGTCTTTTTGGCTCAGACTCTTTCTTGCTCTCTTTCTCTCTGGTCTTATTATTATTTATTCTACTCTTACTGATCCGCACACAGCTTGGATCGACTCTTCTACTCTAATATCTGTGCACTCAGATGCAAATTGACTCTTACAAAATGGTATGCGCACACAGCTACAGATCCATGGCTCAACACCCTTCTACTACCAACATACTTCTCTCTAAATCCTTCAAGTATTTTCTAACTCTGCTAACTTCGAATAACCAACCAACCCAATGAACCCTTATACAAAATGGGTTCTTCATATTTATATATTCTATAATACCAGCAGGTTCGACTGGGTACAACTCATTTATTACAGTCATAAATAGCCACAAAAACATCTTTCAATACATTTGTACAAGCCATAACTAGCCACAAAAAATGTCGTTCAATACATTTGTACAGGCCATAACTAACCACATAAACGTCTTTCAATACATTTGTACAGGCCATAACTAGCCACATAAACGTATTTCAATACATTTGTACATGCCATAACTAGCTGCAAAAACATCCTTCAGTCTTTCGTCGACTCAAGTACCTACGGTCTTCTTGACCTGGCACTTTCCATCCTTTAATCTTCTATCTGCCCACAGATTCTCTTTTCCTTCGTCACATTGCTCCTCATCGCAGCTTCCTCTCTTCTGTGCTTCCTTTCCTTACTTTATCTTTTGTTTACTACGTCGCACGCCTATTTTTCCTTCATGTGCCTGCGCTTCTATTTCTTCCTTGTGCTCTTTCCGAGCCTAACAGGATCACTCAAAAAATGCACCATTTTGCACAGGTGACCAAGGTGACTGAGATAAATGAGTTTTAGTAGCGCATTAACAAGGAACTCGCAAGACACCGGTGGAGGACAACAAACTTCGAGGAAATATAGGGAAAAGCATAGCAGTTGGCACTCAAGGCCATGGATGAAATCATGAAGACCAAGGAAGAACAAACCAAAGTGCAGCAGATAAGTGAAGAGCATCCGACAAATCAGGAAGTGGAAGAGTGTGCAGCACTCGGGGTAAAGTTCAAGGAAGATATCCAACAAGTTAGAGTAGAATATGATGACTTCAACGGAAAACTAAACGCGTCGATGGATTCCATATGAAGTGGCCCGAGGATGTGCCATAAGTTTGTGTTGGGGGCCTGTTGGAAATGGGTTGGAGCACAAAGTGCGGTATCACCACCGATAGAAATGACGTCAACGAAGGTAAAAGTCAAATGCGGCAAAGGAAGAAACCAAAAAACCTGGATATTTTGGTTAAACTAGTTAGATATTGGTCAGTTGGACCTCTTTGTAACAGCCTAGTGAGCATATAAATAGAGTTAAGATTGTAAATCTTGAGGGGAAATCAAGGAATAATTAATAGATCTAGGTATATATTAGCAAATAATTAATCAATCTAGGTATATTTTGGTGAAGAATCAATAGACTAAGAAATGTTTTTTTTTTCTTTCACGGTTTATTTAGGGTATTGGCGTTATGAAGATTTTATCTTATGAAGTAAATGGGAAGGGCTCTTTGATCTATGGGTGTAATATCTTGTATCTGCGTAATGTGAGTTATGTGTTCTCAGGGATGAATCTGGGATGAATGAATATGATATCTCTATGTTTTCCTTTTATCTATGAATGATCCAAAGTATCACAGTACTTATTGATTTAATGTATGTTGATGTGTTTGTCAATCTGAATCTAGGTTAATGTTATTTCTAATAAGTAGATATGGCTAATAGTGTGGTGTAATGTCCCCTGGGGATATCAATGGGACCAAGGGACATATCATTAGCTCTCTAATGCTAATTAGATAATTTTATCACAATGGATTAGTTAAACAAATATTAAAATTCATTTTTCAATATTTGTTTCATGACAAAGTCATTTTAATTACAAATAAATTAAAATAAAATCAATAATTATTCCAATGTCTCATCCAAGGGCTGGAAAGGATTACTAACACCTTCTAGCAACATCACATATCAATTCCAATCCAATTCAGACATAAATTCTACATCTAAATGCCATTTACTTCTAATCATGATTAATTAGTAATTAGTGTTCCAATTACGATACTTAATGACAATTAGTGCATAATTGACGGTAGTTATGATAATTTAATTTGTTTATCACTTAACCACTGTTATCAATTCCAATGGCTAATTAACACCTAATAACATATCAATCAGGGCTAATTTCCATTTTCCAATTAATTAAACATAGTAATTATGAAAATGATTCCACAAGAACTAGTTAACTAGTTGTTCAATACTAACATTTAGTCTTGCATGAATTCGACACACAACCATGCCAATGAACCAAAAACTGAACCTACAGCCATTATACACATATTTAAGCATGCATGTACAAAAAAAATAAGTACTATTGCGGACAAGATCCGAGTACATAAACGAAGGATATTTCAAGTTCAATCAATACAAGTAGTTCATAAATACTACCCGGAATTCAATCAAACCAATTGTACTAAGTTTTGAGGCACACAGAGGTGAAGGTATATATTTGGAAAATAGCATTCTACAGCACAAGTAAATAACCAATAATAGAACATATGGCTGTACATTCATCTTTTACCTTGAAAACAGAGATTCGAATCCAAAAACTATTTGTCAATTTCACTGCAATGTACCTAGTTTTCAATTGAAATTTCCAACTTCCAAATAAAGAGAGATATATGATTATTGTAGATCATGTAAATAATATCAGGGATCACTTACATTCATATGTCTATAGCTTTCCACCTATATGCATTCCATTAAACAATCCACAAAATAAGTTAATTTTACTCATTTGAATCGACTAGTAATCCTAGGAATCACTAGAGTATTTAAATCCACAGATCGTAGAATAATTCAAATGAAATTAAAACTCTAAATAAAATGTTTTATCAATAATAACAGAGGTATATCTCATTCTAACATCTTGTCAAACACTTCATATGCAAAGTCACAAATTTACTCAAAACAATTCCATTAAAGGAGCTAGAAATTGGAAATTGATCTAGAATTTTGGTAGACATTTCCCCAACACTACCAAGAAGATTTATCCTCAAATTATCACACACATTTCAATATTATTTATCATATATAAAAATAAAATAATCACTCATGAATTTTTACAAACACTTCATGCAATAATTACCCAAACTATGCCAAACAGTCCGATCGAAGAACTAGTTTTCGAATAACAGGTAGAAGCATGAAAGAGAAGTGTCTTAAACCATTCCGATGATACGACACCATCAAAATATACAGTATATAATGAAAAGGGTAATAAATACTAGATCTATAGTAGAGGTATCTATTCAAATATTGTAACTTCGAAGAATATTCTATATGTATTTCTTTGTGGTCCCCGATGGTCCTACCGAGAGAACCACTTGTATTACTTTGTACCCCGATGCTCCTAATCGGAAGAACTAATAAGAGTCATAAGGTAGTCCCCTTTAATTGTAAAGGTGGGTCATTAGCACCCCAGTATGGTTACCTGAGCCTACATGTGTAACTTGAGCCTACATGATTAACTCGAGCCTACATGACAGATGAGTTAAATTAAGTGAACGGATGAATATAAATAGAGGTGTAGTGCTCCTCATTTGGAACAAACACTCTCACTTGTGTAGCGAATTAGTGGAGAAGAGAAGTAGCTGGAGAAGGAGGAGGATCAGGCTTTGATATCCTTGTTGGTTTTACCTTTTATCTTTTGGGGCATCTATATTGAGGAAGCTTTTGCTAGGTTTTTCCCTTTAGGGTTTTCCCAGGATAAATCTGTGTGTTGTTCTTGTGATACTATTTCTTTCAGTGATCCTGTTTATATGCTTTTGTTATGAAAATGAAATGAAATACTAATGTTTTATCTAAGCATATGAAAATTTAACATGGTATCAGAGCTAACCTGAACAAGACAGCCTTCACAAGGTGAAATAGCTCTCTCTCTCTCCCCGGAAGGAATTAGGGTTTTCAAGAAAAAAATTTGAGTCTCAAAAAAATACTTGCATAGAAAGTTGCTCCCTCCCAGAGTGCATCTTTTGAGCCTGGAATCAATTTTTTTGAATGTGTGAGTCTCCGGAAAAGTCAAACCCTAGTTTGACAGCTGCACCAGAAAACTGTTGAACCAGAAAGTTGCAGAAGCTGAATCTTGCAAGTCTGATTTGAAAGGTGAAGAGTTGAAGTCTTCAGAATCCAAGCACACCAGTCATCTAATCTCATTCAAGCACATCTCCTGGTAAGTTCAGTTTCCCATTCTGTAAGAATTCAATTTTTTGTGATTTTCTGACAAAATGACCCCAAGCACTAAGCTTAAGGATAAGCTAGAAGGCATAGAGAATTTACGAGCATGGAAATAAAGGATTGGTCTCATTCTTCAATAGAATGACCTTGATAAGTATGTCATAGAAGAGGTTGTAGAACCTGAAGAAGCTGAAGCCAAGGGGAAGCATAGAAAAGATATGATAGGGCACAAAGGATTATTGCTGACTCCATCAAGGATCACTTGATTCCTCAAGTGTCATCCAAGAAGACTCCAAAATAAATGTTTGATGCCCTATCTAGAATGTTTGAGGGAAGAAACATTAACATAAAGATGAATCTAAGAGCTCAACTGAAGAGCACCAAGATGAGTCATGGAGAATCCATCCAAGACTACTTCTCAAGGGTTTCTCAGATCAAAGAGCAACTAGAAGCTATTGGAGATAAGATCGATGAATATGAAATGGTCATGACTGCTCTCAATGGTCTCACTAGACCCTGGGAGTCATTCATTCAGATGATGTGTCCCAGAAAAGAAAGCATGAAGTTTGACATTGTATGGGAAGACTGCATTCAAGAAGAGACTAGAGTGGCAAATAGAGAAGCTTTACTAAAAGCAAATGATCAAGCCCTAGCCACTCACACCAAAAGAAGGAGAGGCAAATCAAACTTCAAGAGAAGAAATTTCAAGGAATCTCATCCTCCTAGAAGAATCCAAAAGGTAAGATAAATTCCTCCCATTAGAGACTATTCAGATTTTGAATGTTTTCATTGTAATAAGATAAGACACCTTGCTCGAAATTGTCCTATGAAGAAGCAAGAATATAGGAAGAGGATCAACAACAACAAAATATATCATGCTCATCTAGCAGAAGATGAATATGAAGAAGAAGAAGAAGAAGAAGAAGAAGAAGAAAGACCTCCAAGAAAACAAACAAGAGAAGAAGAAGCAGAAGAATATGTGCTATTCTCTGCACTCTCTGGGTCTGTAACTCCTGGAGAAGACACCTGGCTTATTGATAGTGGTGCTTCAAAGAACATGATGGGACAAAAGAAAACTTTTTCCAATCTTTAAGAAAAGAGCTCTCCTCAGAAAGTATCCCTAGGAGATGACTATCAATATCCGATCAAAGGAATTGGTGAAGCAAGCTACAAATTTGATTCAGGTAATCCCCTAAAGATGAAGGATATATTATATGTACCTGGTCTAAAGAAGAATTTTCATTCTATCTCAGCATTAGATAAGAAAGGTTTCAGAGTTGCTTTCATAGATGGCCAAGTACTCATGTGGCCCAAAGGAAATAATATTGAAGATGCAATCATTATTGGTGAAGAAGAAGGAGGCTTGTATAAACTAAGGGGGCACTCAGAAACAACTCTTGTGCATGAGTCCACATACCCTAGTGAACTATGGCACAGAAGGCTTTCCCACATTAACTACAAAGCTCTACCTCATGTAAAAAAGGTAGTGACAGGATTACCAGATATGAAGATCAAGCATGAAGGTATTTGCAAAGGATGTGCGAAGGAAAAGAACATCAAGAATCCATTTTCGAAAGTGAAACAAAGACAAAAGGTACGTTGGAATTGATTCATTCAGATGTATGTGGTCCAATGTCTTCCACATCCCTAAGTGTCTTTGAATATTATATCACATTTATTGATTATTTTTCAAGAAATACTTGGATATACTTCTTGAAATCAAAAAGTGAAGTGTTCAAGAAATTCAAGGAGTTCAAAGCCTTGATAGAGAATCTTTCAGACAAGAAGATAAAGACACTCCATTCAGACAATGGAGGAGAATATACCTCAAAATATTTGGGGCTTTCTGCAAATATGTCAGAATCAAGAGGGAGTTAACCACTCCCTACAATCCTCAACAGAATGGGGTTGTAGAAAGAAAGAACAGATCCATCATGGAGGCTGTGAAGACAATGATATATGATCAAGATCTCCCAATGCATCTATGGGAAGAAGCAGCAAGAATTGTCGTATATGTACAGAACAGAATATCTCACAATTCTCTTGGGTTCAAGACTCTAGAAGAAATGTTCACAGGAAAGAATCCTAAGGTAAGTCATCTAAAGATATTTGGTTTTCCAGTATATCTTCATATACCAAAAGAGAAAAGAACCAAGTTGGACCCTTCTGGAAAGAGGGGGATATTTGTTGGATATTGTGAAGTATCCAAAGCATTCATAATTTACATTCCTGGATTTCATCACATAGAAATCAGTCGAGATGTGACATTCGATGAAGAGGTAGCCCTCAAGAGATCCAGGAAGTGCCAACATGAAGAAGTATATGAAGAAGAGACATCTCCCAGAAATAAAGAAACTACATGTCCTCCTGAAGATGAAGCTCCTGAAGAACATGACATGGTAGAACCTCAAGAACCTCCTATGATGGAGATATCAAGAAAGAGACAACCTTCCTAGACAAGAGAAATTATATGAGAAGCAAAAAGATATGGAGCACCTGAAGGATTCACAAGGGAAAGAAAGAAACCTAAAAATTTCTCCAACTATGTAGCCTTGATGTGTGACCTTGTAGATCAAGAACCTACAAACTACGAAGAAGCAGTACAGAAGAAAGAATGGAAAGAAGCAATGACTGAATAATACCATTCAATAATGAAGAATGATGTATGGGATATAGTTCCCAAACCAGAAGGAAAGAGTGTAGTATCCTCCAAATGGATATTTAAAATAAAGCATGCAGCTGATGGGAGTATCAAGAAGTATAAAGCAAGATTTGTGGCTAGAGGTTTCTCTCAGAAGGAGGGAATTGATTAAGAAGATACATTTTCCCTAGTAGCACGATATACTTCAATTAGAACTATCATGGCACTTGCATCCATGATGAAGTGGAAATTACACCAAATGGATGTGAAAACAACTTTTCTGAATGGTGTGATTGAAGAAGAAGTATACATAGAACAACCACAAGGATTTGAAGTTGAAGATATACATACTCACATATGTAAGTTAAAGAAGGCCCTATATGGTCTTAAACAAGCCCCTCGAGCTTGGTATGAGAGGATAGATAGCTTCCTGTCAAGCATGGGATTTACTAAGAGTAAAGCTGATCCCAACCTTTATCTCAAAGTTGTGGAAGATAAACCTGTCATCCTACTATTATATGTAGATGACCTATTATTGATAGGGAACAAGAAACGAGTGATGGAAAGCAAGATGAAACTAGCAAAAGAGTTTGAAATGAAATACCTTGGGTTAATGCATTATTTCCTAGGTCTGTAATTATGGAAAAGTTCAGGAGGAATCTTTCTCAACCAAGGAAAGTATGCGGTGGAGATATTGAAGATATTCAATATGCTGGAATGCAAAGCCATGAACACACCCATGGATTCCAACCTAAAGCTGTTAGTTGATGACTCATCAGAGTTAGTGGATGTGACTCTTTACAGACAAGTTATTGGGTTGTTGATGTACTTAACAAATACCAAACCAGGAATTTGTTTTGATGTAAACAACCTAAGTCAATATATAGTACAACCTAGACAGGTTCACTTGGTAGTTACAAAGCATGTGATGAGATATTTGAAAGGGACTATAGACTTTGGACTATATTATGATAATAGCCATGATTACAGATTGTATGGATATACAGATGTAGACTGGGCTGGAAGTATCTCAGACAAAAAAAGTACATCAGGTGGATGTTATAGTCTAGGATCTGCTATGATTTCATGGTTTAGCAGAAAGCAGTCCAGTGTTGCTCTAAGCACTGCCGAAGCAGAATATATAGTAGCTTGCTCTACTAGTTGTGAAGCCATATGGCTTAGGAAGCTATTGTCAGGATTATTTAACCTAGAGTTAGACACTACCGTGATTCTATGTGACAACCAAAGTTGTATAAAGATGACAGAGAACCCTGTGTTTCACGAAAGATCAAAACACATAGAAATCAGATATTTCTACATTCGAGATATGATGCATAAAGGATCCATAAAGCTCTAGTATGTGAGTACTGATGAACAGGTTGCTGATGTGCTGATGAAACCTCTATCCCGAGTAAAGTTCGAACATTTTTTAGACAAGATTGGTGTGGTTCAAAAAGAACTTCCCTGAAAGGGGGAGTAATGATGTTGTAGTGGGATTGTATCATCCCTGGGCACTTTCCCTAAACTGATCTGGTGACCTCGGTTATCGAGAATGAAGAGGGATTGTATCATCCTGGAACATATGTTCATAATGGATCCGATGACTTCGGTCCCCAAGAATGTGGTGGGATTGTATCATCCCTGGGCGCTTTCCCTAAAGCGATCTAGTGACTGTATCATCCCAGGACATATGTATAGAATGGATCTGGTGACTTCGGTCATCGAGAATGTGGTAGGATTGTATCATCCATGAACCTCAGTTCAAAATGGATCTGGTGATTGCATCATCCTGAGACATATGTCTAGAATGGATCCGGTGAACTTCGGTCATCGAGAATGTGGTAGGATTGTATCATCCATGAACCTCGGTTCAAAACGGATCCGGTGATTGCACCATCCTAGGACATATGTCTAGAATGGATCCAGTGAACTTCAGTCATTGAGAATGTGGTAGGATTGTATCATCCATGAACCTCGGTTCAAAACAGATCCGGTGATTGCATCATCCTGGGACATATGTCTAGAATGGATCCGGTGAACTTCGGTCATCGAGAAGGTGGTAGGATTGTATCATCCATGAACCTCAGTTCAAAATGGATCTGGTGATTGCATCATCCTAGGACATATGTCTAGAATGGATCTGGTGAACTTCGGTCATCGAGAAGGTGGTAGGATTGTATCATCCATGAACCTCGGTTCAGAACGGATCCAGTGATTGTATCATCCTGGGACATGTGTCTAGAATGGATCCGGTGAAATTCAGTCATCGAGAAGGTGGTAGGATTGTATCATCCATGAACCTCGGTTCAAAATGGATTCGGTATTTGCATCATCCTGAGACATATGTCTAGAATGGATCCGGTGAACTTTGGTCATCAAGAAGGTGGTAGGATTGCATCATCCATGAAACTCGGTTCAGAATGGATCCGGTGAACTTCGGTCATCGAGAAGGTGGTAGGATTGTATCATCTGTGAACCTAGGTTCAGAATGGATACGGTAACCTCGGTTGTCGATAATGTGGTAGGATTGCATCATCCTTGGACTTTAATTCCAAAAGAGATCCAAAGACTTCTACATCTTTGTACTGTGGCCTATAGGCTATTGATGATGATGTTCTCTGATCGAAAGATCAAAATATGATGATGATGTTTCTCTGATTGAAAGATCAGATGTTTCTAATGATGATGATGTTCTCTGATAGAAAGATCAGAATATGATGATGATGATGTTTCTCTGATCGAAAGATCAGAAGTTGCTGTTGATGATGATGTTCTCTGATTGAAAGATCAGAATATGATGATAATGTTCTCTGATCGAAAGATCAGAATATGATGATGATGATGTTTCTCTGATCGAAAGATTAGAAGTTGTTGATGATGATGTTCTTTGATTGAAAGATCAGAATATGATGATGATGATGTTTTTTGATCAGAAGATCAGAAGTTGCTTATGATTATGATGTTGTTGATGATGATGATGTTTTCTGATCAAAATATCAGAGTGTGATGATGATGTTGTACTGATCGAAATATCAGAGTATGATGATGCTTTGATGATGATGTCCCTGATCGAAAGATCAGAGTATGATGATGTTCTGATGATGATGTTTCTGATCAGAGTATGACGATGTTTTGATGATGATGGGTCTGATCTACAGATCAGAGTATGATGATATTTTTGATGATGCTGCTTATCAAAAGGTCAAAGTGTTGAATTTGTTGCTGATCGAAAGGTCAAAGTGCTGAAGATGTTGCTGATCGAAAGGTCAAAGTGTTGAATATGTTGCTGATCGAAAGATCAACATGTTGAAGATATTGTTGATGATCGAAAGGTCAAAGTCCTGAAGATGTTGCTACTAATTGAAGAGTCAAGATGCTGATGATGTTGCTACTGATTGAAGAGTCAAGATGTTGAAGATGTTGCTGATCGAAGCGGTCAAAGTACTGATGATGCTAAAGACTAAATATTGAAGATGAAGACTACATGATGTTAAAAAGCTTCCAATGATTTATAGATGTATCACCTTGATGATGTTGATGATGTCCTCTATCTCTCTCCTATTATTGTTGTTGTTGATTTTGTTGTAGAATACCCTTCTCATTAAGAGGGAGTGTTGAAATATTGTAACTTCTAAGAATATTCTATATGTATTTCTTTGTGGTCCCCAATGGTCCTACCGAGAGAACCACTTGTATTACTTTGTACCCCGATGCTCCTAATTGGAAGAACTAATAAGAGTCATGAGGTAGTCCCCTCTAATTGTAAAGGTGGGTCATTAGCACCCCAGTATGGTTACCTGAGCCTACATGTGTAACTCGAGCCTACATGACAGATGAGTTAACTTAAGTGAACAGATGAATATAAATAGAGGTGTAGTGCTCCTCATTTGGAACACACACTCTCACTTGTGTAGCGCATTAGTGGAGAAGAGAAGTAGCTGGAGAAGGAGGAGGATCAAGCTTTGATCTCCTTGTTGGTTTTACCTTTTATCTTTTGGGGCATCTATATTGAGGAAGCTTTTGCTGGGATTTTCCCTTTAGGTTTTTCCCAGGATAAATCTGTGTGTTGTTCTTGTGATACTGTTTCTTTCAGTGATCCTGTTTATATGCTTTTGTTATTAAAATGAAATGAAATACTAATGTGTTAGATAAGCATATGAATATTTAAAAGTATCAAATAATTATTTTCTCAAATGATTTGTGCACAAAATCCCAAAAACTAGTTTCCAATTCCTTCATAAAATTTACTTGCATAAATAGATTGAATTCTATGAGAAAATGTTTCCACAAATAACTCATACATTTCATCAAACATTTCATGTGCATCCATAAACAAACAATATCATATCCAAGTAAATTAAATAAACATGATATAACTCACTTATTTTATCAATGCGGAACTGGCATCATCCAGACCACATTCCACCCAACCCGTGGCACTGCCAAGCCAAATCTCACTTTGACAGGCCACCCCCAAGCTAAGGCCTTAGATCCACAATAGAGGTGTACTGAAGAATAATTCAAGTATAAGCTTGAGAATCCAAAACTCTATTCCTCACCACATACTTCCTCTTCCACCCCACTACCAGGTGCAATGGTAATCTAGACCCCATAGGCCATCAAGATATCGCCATTCACCATCAGAATTTATGTGCAGGTTAAGGACAAAGCCAAGTAGTGGAAACCAAGGAAAATCAAAAGTATGAACAACCATAGTAAACAACCATCCAAAAGAACCATGAAAAACAACCCCCAAACCAAGGATATCAAACATCTATTTATAGAACAAATAAGGTAATTCTAACTCAATGGGTCAAAATAAAACCATGGTAACCCAACTTGAGTCAATCCAATTGGGGGGGTAAATCAACCACAAGAGGGTAACTCTAATTCAACCCAAGCAATTCAAAATTTTAAGGAGAATGACTCTAAGCCACTCCACCCAACTCAAAATTAGTGAGGTGAGGTGTCACACAAGCCAAGGCATCTTCCCAAAATAGAAAAGTGGGGGTCACAAAAGGATTTACACAAGAGTTACACAAAGATTAACACAAGTATTTACACAAGGATTTACAAAACCACCAAATGGGCTCAATCAACAAGTGGCACCCACCCAAACACTAAGGAGGCCCACTAAATCATGAATTAGGCTCAATAATACCAACATAGGATAAATTAATCAAAAGTT
>LPNX011047025.1:138896-154437 GCA_001517045.1 Pseudotsuga menziesii
AAAGCTACAAAGGCATAAATATGGACCAAGATCAACCAAACAAGTTCTAAAGTGCTAGGAATGTCCCCATTCCCCCTCACATTGTGGATCTATGCCTCCTATACTCTTTTAGTGGTCCTAGATGTGCCAGTTGTTTTCATTAATTAATTATTTACAAAATAATAATAATGTCTCTAGGTACTTAAAGACCATTTTTTCAGCACCCTGTGCCACAATAATAAAAAATTACAAATTAGATATGTCCGGGGATTTAACACGGGGGTATTGCATCCCCTCCCCCTTAAACCATGCATCATCCTCGATGCATATTAATACATACATGTTTTTACAACTTTCAAAGGGATCACTACCTTCAGTTTTCAAGTAGTATTTCTCGGAACTCCTCTTCCGAGAAACCATAATATTTCCCATTACTACTTTCATGTCTATCTCCACTGCCTATGGGATGTGACTTCCTTCACTTAACTTGTTCCTCAATATATTGCCATGCCATTTTCTGTCTTCCTGTGTGAGAACCAAGACTAGTAGCAAGGGTCAATATTCAATCCCCATTATAGGGTCTTCAAATTTCAACAAAGATACATTCACCTAAAAATCATATTTCAATCAACCATATGATTAACATCAAGTATACAAATGTATGATACATGATATAAGAGTATTCATGAACATAAAGATAGCATAAATCAATCACCATGGAACCTATACAAAATACAATAACATGAATAGCACATGAGAAAATACTTATCTCAAATTTTGGCAACTAGCTTCAATGGGACAATGTTCCTCCCATAAGAAGAGCGCAATGAGTTTAGTAACTCTCAGAACTACCTCTTCTGAGAACCTCAATGCTTCCCACTACTACTTTCCTGTCCGTCTCTACTGCCTGTGGGATCACGGTCCCATTTCCTGGCTTAATGTACGAGAACCAAGACTAGTAGAGTGATATGATGTAAGCAAAGGGGTGACAATCCACCAGACTACTTCTCTGGAAATGGATACTAGACTGCTCTCTGAGGGAATCCAGGAACTCAATCCCAACAACTAAACCATATTCTTCAACAAAGATACTTGAAATAGAGATGCCTCTTTAACAAGGATGATTTTTCACATTCCCAACAGACACATGGTTAGAAGTAAACATATATATTGTTCAATAAGATTCTTAAAACACATCTTTCAAAAATTCTAATTAATTACATGAAATACTTCAGTATATGCAAGGTAGTCGAGATTATATACTTCTTCAACAAATACTTGAAATGCATCTAACGAAATATTATTCTAATCAATTTCAATAATATGAAATGCATCTACTGACACCACTGTCACATCCCCACCCCTCTACTTGGCGGAGAGGATGTGACTAACATCTATCAACCCAGGAAATCTAATTCCCATGAACATAATATAGAAATGCATGAACTTAAATATAGACAAATGCATACATTATCACCATACAGCAGAAGCAAAATCATACATTCAAGCATTCAACATGTCCATAGTAATTCATAACAAAATACAATTTTGAAAATAAAATACAAGGGAATACCTAGCTATGTCACTGCAATGTTCCACCTGACCATAGGCCAATGTGCTTTTTAATCTCTCAGCAGCACTGCCACTCCCGAGTTGGGCATGATTTCCCCAAGGAATAAGGAACACTAGCAGACTTCACCCATAGCCAAGGATACAATAAAATTCATTCAAGCCAACACAATTGGGTTTATCAAACTTACACAGGAAGTGGTTTGCACTTATCCAAATTCACATGAGACACAACCAAGCCAACAGATGGGTTTATCAGGCTACCAGCCAAGCCATCCTTCCAGTTGGGTTTAGCAGGCTTACATAGGTAGTAGTTTACACTTAGCCAAATTCACATGAGACACAACCAAGCCAACATATGGGTTTATCAGGCTACCAGCCAAGACATCCTTCTAGTTGGGTTTATCAAGCTTACATAGAACTGGTTTGAACTTATCCAAATTCACATGAGACACAACCAAGCCAACATATGGGTTTATTGAGATACCAGCCAAGCCATCCTTCTATTTGGGTTTATCAGGATTACACAGGCAGTGGTTTACACTTATCCAAATTCACATGAGACACATCCAAGCCAATAGATGGGTTTATCAGGCTATCAACTAAGCCATCCTTCTAGTTGGGTTTATTAGGCTTCCAAGGAGGTGGAAAGACTAACTTCTAAGATTGTGAGCTCAACCCCATAGCTATGAACACCCACGCTAGATCTATCCTAACTTCTAAAAAATTACACACCCAACACAAGGAAGAATTCCATTCTCTGCTACATAGTCCCTCAGGCCATGCCTTCCTTTCTAGTGTTATTTAGGGTATGCAAAGAAGAAAACCAATCTTCTAGATTGGTCTATGAGGCTCCTTCACACACTAGGTTTATCAAGCAATTCTAGACTCCATTTCCATTCCTCAAATCAGTTCAGATGCTAAATAAGGATGTACACACAGTTATCTCAGTACTGGGATTTTCAAATCGTAGTATACGCCAAGGATTACACACACACATAGAAATTACAAATTTTTGATCATTTCCTGAGCCACACCGGCTGCTGCATTTCAACAAAGGTATTTGATATATTACAAGGATACCCTAGCAATATACTTTCAACAAATATCACAACGATAAATATTTTCAAATATCACCTAAATACTTTTTCATTTTAATGTAATAAGCAAAGCGAAGTTATATGCAATAGTTCTAATCTAACTAAGAACCAGAAAGGCCATAACAACCTATTACTTTTCATCTCAACACAAAGCATAATTATTCTTAGAGATCACTCAAAATACATTATTCATCAAATAATATCAATCATACAATGACCCTCATGCATACATAATCCATAAATACATCGACCCTCAATTCATAATATATCAACGTATATCAATCATATATCAATCATGTAATATCAACCAAGGACAACCATACATGCATCAACTAACCATATGAGCATCAATCATAGTACATCAATCAAATCACATCAACCACAATACATCAACCATCATACATCAATTAGAATACATTAATCAGAATACATCAATTAGAATACACAATCAGAATACATTAACTAGGATTCATCAATAAAAATACAATTATCGTAATACACCAATCAGAATACATCAACCAACATATATCAAATGGAATACATTAATCAAAATACACAATCAGAATACATCAACCAAGATTCATCAAGGATAATACAATGATCACAATACATCATCTACAAGACATCAACCAAGATGCATCAATCATACACATAACAACCATAACAACCAAGGACAACCAATAATAGGCATACATACAATGTTGACAATGTCATACAAGTATAATCCATTAATCAACCAATGTCAATCAATAACATCCAATAGAAACCAATAATATCAAACAACATACATCAACTATAGAAATCATATCGAGTAGTTACTAATTATCATAACATTACATAGAATCATTAGCACATAAGGATATATATAATAATACATTACATTACTAATTGTTTGCAGACTACTTATTCACCTCAAACAACCAAACATCCTACCACCAAAATATTCTAATATTATACAATAAAACAATTACTAATTGTACAACACACTATCATACACTCATACCATACTTACTACTGCTATGTATTATATACATACACTCATTTTTGGTTTACATATATATTATAATTCTTCAATCATATATCATATTATTATTAATCATATACATAATGTATTAGTCATATAATCTATATATTCCATATTTAATATACTCATAGAATTATTATGTTATACCATAATATCAATACAATTATAGCAATAATTGCATAACCCAATACTATCATATTAGATAAGTTAGCATAGTAATAATTAATAAATAATATAAAACCATACTACTTCCATAAAATAAAAGGAGAATGAGAAACACAATTTAGGCAAGTATCCAGGAAGTTACTCATCCATGTAACCACCACCATCCAAGTGACATAAATAAGACTATAAAAGAATACCATCCATAGAGAATACAAAATCAATATAAGGTATCATTGCCAATTAATAAATCATATTAATATTTAATATAATAGAACTATATCATCTTAATAACTTAGCATTAAAATAATAATAGGACATATACTATTATAATTACAATTATTTACTTATCCATTCATAATCATAATGTATCAGTAAATAAGTCATACTACAAGAAGCATTTCGATATTAACAATTGAATGGGCAATGAAAGAGGAAAATGCACAAGCATCAACCAATCAAGTCAAAGTCAATTATTAGGCATGCACCACATAGTAATTACCAATCAATCATTGAACAACCAACATTCAATGTTAATTCATTCTAAGGAATACAAAGAAATACTCTCTGAAGTGAGGTTTCTTATTCTTCTTTTAACATAAGGGAGGTTAAATTAATTTTACAAAGCACATTTGTAAACTCCAAATGCACATATACATAACATAATAACTCTGTAGAAGTCCCAACAGCCGCAATGTTGGAATCTAAGCTCTGATACCACTTGTAATGTCCCCTGGGGATATCAATGGGACCGAGGGACATATCATTATCTCTCTAATTCTAATTAGATAATTTTATCACAATGGATTAGTTAAACAAATATTAAAATTCATTTTTCAATATTTCTTTCATGACAAAGTCATTTTAATTACAAATAAATTAAAATAAATTCAATAATTATTCCAATGTCTCATCCAAGGGCTGGAAAGGATTAATAACACCTTCTACCAACATCACATATCAATTCCAATCCAATTCAGACATAAATTCCACATCTAAATTCCATTTACTCTTAACCATGATTAATTAGTAATTAGTGTTCTAATTACGATACTTAACAACAATTAGCGCATAATTGACGATACTTATTATAATTTCATTTTTTATCACTTAACCATTTTTATCAATTCCAATGGCTAATTAACACCTAATAACATGTAAGTCAGGGCTAATTACCATTTTCCAATTAATTAAGCATAGTAATTATGAAAATGATTCCACGAGAACTAGTTAACTAGTTGTTCAATACTAACAACTAGTCTTGCATGAATTCAACACACAACCATGCCAATGAACCAAAAATTTAACCTATAGCCATTATACACATATTTAAGCATGCATGTACAACAAAAATAAGTACTTTTGTAGATCAGATCCGAGTACATAAACAAAGGATATTTCAAGTTCAATCAATACAACTAGTTAATAAATACTGCCCGGAATTCAATCAAACCAATCGTAACAAGTTTCGAGGAACATAGAGGTGAAGGTACAGATCTACAAAATATCATTCTACAACACAAGTAAATAACCAATAATAGAGCATATGGCTGTACATTCATCTTTTACCAAAAACAGAGATTTGAATCCAAAAACTATTTGTCAATTTCAATTGAAATTTCCAACAAAGATAGATATATGATTATTGTGGCTCATGTAAATTATATCAGGGATCACTTACATTCATATGGCTATAGATTTCCACCCATATACATTCCACTAAACAATCCACAAAACAAGTTAATTTTACTCATCTGAATCGACTAGTAATCCTAGGAATCACTAGAGTATTTAAATCCACAGATCGTAGAATAATTAAAATGAAATTCCAACTCTAAATAACATGTTTTATCAGTAATAAAAGAGGTGTATCTCATTCTAACATTTTGTCAAACACTTCATATGCAAAGTCACAAATTTACTCAAAACAATTCCATTGAAGGAGCTAGAAATTGGAAATTGATCTAGAATTTCAGTAGAAATTTCCCCAACACTACCAAGAATAGTTATCCTCACATTCTCACACAGATTTTAATATTATTTATGATATATAAACATAAAATAATCACTCAGGCATTTTTACAAACACTTCATGTGATAATTCTCCAAACTATACCAAACAGACTGATCGAAGAACTAGTTTTCGAATAAAAGGTAGAAGCATGAAAGAGAAGTGTCTTAAACCATTTTGAGGATATGACACCATCAAAATATACAGTATTAGGGAAGAAGTATTATTTCTATAACAGAGGTACCAAATAATTATTTTCTCAAATGATTTGTGCACGAAATCCCAAAAACTAGTTTCCAATTCCTTCATACAATTTACTTGCATAAATAGATTGAATTCTATGAGAAAATTATTCCACGAATAACTCATACATTTCATCAAAAATTTCATGTGAATCCATAAATAAATCATATCATATCCAAGTAAATTAAATAAACATGAGACAAATCGCTTATCTTATCAATGCGCAACTGGCATCATCCGGACCAGATTCCACCCAGCCTTTGGCACTACCAAGCCAGATCTCACTTTGACAGGACACCCCTGAGTTGAGGCCAAATATACACAATAGAGATGCACTGAAGAATAACTCAAGTATCATCTTGAGAATCCAAAACTCTATTCCTCACCACATACTTCCTCTTCCACCCCACTACTAGGTGCAATGGTAATCCAGACCCCATAGGCCATCAAGATATCGCCATTCACCATCAGGATTTATGTGCAGGTTAAGGAAAAATCCAAGTAGTAGAAACCAAGGAAAATAAAAAGTATGAACAACCATAATCAACAACCATCCAAAAGAACCATGAAAAACAACCCCCAAACCAAGGATATCAAACATGTATTTATAGAACAAATAAGTTAATTCTAACTAAATGGGTCAAATTAAACCATGGAAGCCAACTTGAGTCAATCCAATTGGGGTGGGGGGGGTGTAAATCAACCACAAGAGGGTAACTCTAATCCAACCCAAGCAATTCTAAATTTCAAGGAGAATGACTCCAAGCCACTCCACCCAACTCAAAATTAGTGAGGTGAGGTGTCACACAAGCCAAGGGATCTTCCCAAAATAGAAAAGGGGGAGTTACAAAAGGATTTACACAAGAGTTACACAATATTTACACAAGGAGTTACAAAACCACCAAAGGGGCCCAACAAGTGGCACACCCAAACACTAAGAGGTCCCACTAAATCATGAATTAGGCTCAATAATACCAACATAGGATAAATTAATGAAAAGTTGGGTCATTTGTACAATGTTTGGGTGATCATTAATTAATAAAGCAACTAAGGCATAAATATGGACCAATATTAGCCAAACAAGTTCTAAAGTGCTAGGAAGGTCCACATTCCCCCTCACATTGTGGATCTAGGCCTCACATATGCTTTTAGTGGTGCCCGATGTTCTAGTTGTTTTCATTAATTAATTATTTACAAAATAATAATAATGTCTCTAAGTCCTTAAAGACCTTTTTTATGGCACCATGTGCCACAATAATAAACAATTACAAATTACATATGTTCGGGACTTTAACACACGAGGTATTACATGCGGTTATGAACTTGGGTCTCTAGGTAATGTTGCAATTAGGTAAACAATAGTGTGAACTCCTCTTCCCACTTTGAAAACTTGGTTCCTGCATCCCTCCCTTAGACATATCATATAAGAATTCATTTGCTCCGCAGGTGTTGCTGGAAAGGGTAAAACCTTTCTGGGACGATGTTTAGGGATTTTTTGTCAGTAGTTGTTGACAACGGTGTGAATTTAACCCCTGTAGGTAGAGTAGTTGTTGGAACAGGGCCCCGCAGCTATAAGAAAAGCTGCTATATCGGAAGAAGAGAGTCAAAGGAAACAGTACCCAAGAGGCCGAGAAGAGAGAGCTCAACCACTGCACTTAAGGCAGTGGCGAAGACAGGAGGGCTCAACTACCCTCATAAAGGAAAAGGAGCAATGGGCCGAGGTATTGAAGACAAAGGACATAAGAGGACTGTAGAGGAAGCAGCACCCATACCCACGATCAGCGTTGGGAAGCGTGGAAGACTGCAGGAAGCTGTGGTGTGATGGTAAGCGGAAGCCCATGGTACAGATGTGCTAACTGTCACAGTTAGGGTTTTTGGGTTACTGTTGGGAAAGTCCCACAGTGTTGTAATAGGGAGAGACCTTCGGGCCGCCTATATAAGCATGTATTTTGTATTGTAAAAGGTTAGACAGTTGGGTAGTTATTTAGACAATTAGCTAGCTAGTCAAAGAGTCTAGCTCTGGTTCTGTTATTCAGTCTGTAGTTATCTTACTGTAACCAGTAGTTAGCTCCTTGAGTATGAATGTAACAATCTACAGGGATTGAACAATCCGTAGGGATTGAGAGAGAGAGAGAGGAAGAGTATATTGTAAGAAGGAAATATAAGAAGAAGAGGATATCTAAGAGAGAAGGGCTCTCGGTTGTGTGTGTGGAGTTTCCCAGAAGATCTCAGGCTGCATAATAGGTTGCAGTGGAACTGTGTTTACTCTCTCAAGATATAATATAAAAACCAGTTCCCGTGGACGTAGCTTCCCCCCCTGGAAGTGAACCACGTAAAACCCGTGTGTTGTGCGATTGTTTATGTGATTGTGTTTTACCTGTTTGCTATATGTTATCTGTTACATGAATGTTGCTTATCAGTTGATGAATGTATGTATGTTATGCTTCAGTTTATAGCACATAGAAGGTTAACCGTAAGTTGAATGTATCAAGTGGCATGTATATGAGTTTATCAGTTCTTGATTCATGATAATTGACAGTTACAGCGTTAAGTGACTACGGTGTATGAGTTCCGTGAGTTCAGTGTAGTTGATGTTAGCGTGTTAAACTGTAGGGGTCTGAGTGAAGTGGTTTAACAACCTAGTGAAAGCTAATAAAGTTATTAGACCCAGGAGGGAGGTCGCAGGACCTTGAGAGTATATTGAGCCTCATTATAGGACATATTATAGAGTATAAAGGCGATATCGCATCGTCTGGGGAGCTGCAGTGTGAGATATCACAGGGAATAAGCTCTGCAAAAGAGTAAGTTTGTTCATCGCCATAGAAGCTATGATGCGATAGGAGTCCGCTCCCTATCAGCACCAGCTAGAAGGAGAGATCGTCCTCGCAGAGAGATCCCACTGGCTAAGAAGAGTCGCGAGACCCTAGGATGCTACAGAACCTGGTTGAAGACACCTGAGTCTTCAGCCACCCCATCTAAGATCACTTCAGGTGAGACTTCAGGCCACTCTGTGGTCTATCACCAAAAGGGCCTGTGAGCTAGGGGTTTTGTTGGTACAATAAAGTAAACCCGGGTCTACCCAGTCAGGGCCAACAAATGGTTCCGTTGTTGGTTTTGAACAAATTGAGAAGATAATGTTATGTTGGCATCCTACTAAAGAAGAACTCAACCAGTGGGTTGGGTCAAAGGAAAGAGAATTTGCTGCGACAGAAAACAAGAGTCCTAGGCTCAGTATAGAGGACTGGTTACAAAAACATATCTTCATAGATCTGCAAGAGATATTTTTTACAACCTATGCAAACGAGCTATATGACTGGTTATCAAAGTTGACTGATAAGAATATATTCAAGAAGAAAAGAAACATTGTCTAGACACCGGAGCTGATTCAAACCATGAGGAGCATAGACAATCCCATTTCATGAGCAGTAGACTTCTCGCTTGCAAGTTTACTGGAAGGCTTCATTACCAAGTTTGCAGTTGATCAAAGAAAAAGTTTCAGCGAAGCCAAGAGGTACTTCTTCAAAGGATATCGTGGTAAGTACTTGAACTCTTTAAATTCGTCTATTAAGATGTTTTTACATGAAAAAGGAGTAATGGATATATTCTCAGATGAATAAGTTCAATAAGTGTAATGCCACAAGAGTTTGAGAGTGATTTTGATGAAATTGGATGTACACGTAGTGGTAAGAAATATAAAGTAGATTTCAGATCTTCCTTCGTAGAAAATAGTTCAGACCATACTAGAGAACAGATCCAAAGTGACACAGAAAGACTAGTAGGGGGTATCCCTTACCACCCTTATACCCCACAAAAAATGACCGGGACTCAGAACAATCCCGCAGGAACTACATCTAGTAGTTCACACATAGTACACACTACAGTTACACCGCCAAGTGGTAGTAACACAGCAAATTAGAACCCACGACGTAGAAATAGAATGGGGGACGACATGAAGTTACCTACCTTTAAGGGTACAGGGGTAGAAGACCCGAAAAAACATTGGTTCCTATGTGAAGCCATATGGACCATTAAACAGATCCAGGATGATAATACTAAACTTGTCTAGTTGGCCACTACACTTAGAGACAGAGCCTTAACATGGTATATGAAGTATAAAACAGCGCAGCCCAGAACACTCATACAAGTCAGGACCGCCATGATCAAAGAATTTAAGAAACCTAAGTCTGAGTCACAGTGTATCACAGAGTTTAAAGACATTAAATAGTTACCTACAAAGTTCATATGGGACTTTGATCAGAAATTCAAAGCTCTTATAGACCAGGTTAGGTTTGAGTTTGCGCCAGAGCAGCATAAGGAATGGTTTATCACAGCACTGCTCCAGCATATCAGACTTCCCCTCATGCAACAGAGACTCCGTATGCAGGATGAAGCATTGGAGATGGCAATGAAACTAGAGGCTTCACCTCTAGCTGAGACTAGTACAGGTATGACAAACCTACAGAACCAGTTAGCCTATCTCACGTTACAGCTACATGAGATTAAGAAAGGGAAAGAAGTTGCATAAGAACTATGGTGTATAAAGTGTAAAGGACAGGGCCATACTAAAGATAACTATCCAGTATTTGTTGAATATTTAGCAAGTGGGGCTCCAAACCCCTTAATACAGACCCAAGGGCCATGGTGTGAACTCTGCCAAACAAGAGGGCATAGACCACAGGAATGCCCTTTACTTCAGAAGTATGTACAAACCCCTAAGAACTTATATTGTAACTTCTACAAGTCAGTAGGTCATGATGAACATAATTGCCGAGCTTATGATCTAATGAAAGAGAGAAAGAATGACTTGTACAAAGTCCAGTCAAAGACACCAGGTCCAGCAGCAGGACTACAGCATGAACTGACTCATGATGGCCATGGTGGAGGATTCAGAGGATGAGGCCATGGAGGAGGCTTTGGCCATGATGGAGGCTTTGGCCATGGCCGTGGACCGATCACTTGTTACAATTGTGGAATTGTAGGACATTATGCTAGGGACTGTCAAAACCCTAGTACGACATGTAAATATTGCAAGTCCTATGATCACCCTATAGAAGAGTGTCCGATCTTGATAGCCAAGATTAGGGATCCTAAGCCAGCAGTAAACCAGAACATTCAGCTTATTTCTGCTGAGCAAAAAGAACAAGAACCCAGAGTCAATATAGTGACTCGCAGCAGTGCTTCTACTAGTAGGACATCGCACGATGCAAAAAAGAATATAGGTCCGGAGTGGGTGCGCAAAGCAACTAATAAATCAACACCACTCGACCTGCAAAAGAACAAAGAAATGTTTCAGCAAGCAAAAAATTTCTTTAATGAACCTACAACATCGGGATCGTAGGTATTGCCTTGTAGGGGCGTACTGCAACAAAAACCTTGTGGCGTTAGTCCTGTGCAGATATCGTAGGCTACCACATCTGGAAGGTGCAAAGAGGATGAGTCGACAGGAAGTGTACAATCCTTCCTACGGAGCTGCTTGAAACTTGTATGAAATGAGAAATCCATCGGAGAGCTTCAGCGCATCATAGATCAGTGTCAGCCATCTTCTTCCGTGAACAGTGCGTAGCGGTTTGTTCATAATATTATGGGCCATACAAGAACAGGAAGAGAGATGAGACCCACAGTGCAAATTGGAGAATTTGAAATGGATGAGGTAATCCTAGATTTAGGATTAGAGGTAACTGTTCTGACTAAGAAGACATGGGAACAGATGGGTAACCCTAAGTTAGCAAGATCACCTATCCATCTGCGACTAGCCAATCAGCAGAGGGTATCACCACTGGGTCGATTACCACAAGTATCAGTTGATATTTATGGAGTTCGCAGCTTTGCATACTTTGAAGTCATAGAAATCATTGGCGATAGAAGACCGTACCTATATTTACTAGGTATTGATTGGGCAATCAATAACATGGCTGTTATCGACTTAAAGAAAAGACAAATGACCTTTGAGGATAATCAGATCCGGATCATCGCACCATTGGATCCTTTCCAGGGTCCTCACTACATTGAACCTATCAGAGAAGAGGAGGAGGTGCACAACATGGAAAGCCTTTATCAGATGACTGCTAATCAGAGTGATTACATCAACCCTACTGTAGAAGGAAATATCAGTTGGCAATGCGACAGCTCATGCACATCAGATTCGGAGGTTGGTTTAGAAAATTGGCAGAATAGACTTTACGAAGTTTCAGCTTGCAAATGTGCGTTTATGACTAAGTCACTGCGATGGATCAGCACAGAGATGATTGAAATCCCATCGTTCCATGGATTAGTGGATGTTAATGACTTTTTACAGTAGTTTGAGCAAGAAATTCCTCAGGAGTAGAGGATGACAACTATGGACCTTGCAGGAAAAGCCACACCTGCAAGAGGGTGGCATGCACATAAAGAACATATCTCATCATGGGATGATCTTAAAAGACTGATGGCGATCAGATTTTCTAATGACAAGGAGCCTTTACAGCAGAAATACAAAGGAGAGAGTGACCCTAGGTCACATATTTAGATTTGTGAATAGAGTTGGTCGGATATTCTAGAGGATGAATGGGTTCACCTATTCATTCACACTTTAGACACAATTCCAAGGAATTTGTACACTGAGACAGAGTTGTGCAGAGGAACCATCACATGGCCACTTATGATAGATAGCTTCCTACTCACTTTCACTTTTGAATCTGAGTATCCAAGCATTGATCAGGCTCTAGATATAATAAAGACTAAGTTATTTGATGACTGTACCCTATCAGTGCCTGCTCAGCCTGATTGGGCCAGACAGTTGGAACATATGCTAGAATCATTAGAGGAATTTTGGGGTCTAAAATGGGCCTCCTAAGGAAAATAATAAAATAATAGTTAAAATAAAAAAATAATATTGATTAATTTTGGAGGAAGAAAGAAAAAAACTACTTTTTGTGTTCGTATTTTCGACATATCTCCTTGTGTTTTTACTCAAATTTCGATTGGGAGAGCTCGTTGGATGTGGAATTTGATTCTGCATCCAACGAGTACCCACACTACATACTTTTGACGGACCCCGCTTGATCCGGAAACAATATCTTTGCTACTCTATGACGTTAACATGAATTGCATAAAGAGCATGAATGAAGCTCACAAATCCATAAGAAGAGAACCAAACAGCATAGACAATACACACATAAAGAAAACAAAATGATAACGGAGTTCGTCCAAGATGGACTACGTCTCCGGGCCTGCTTCTCAATAAGGAGGGACGATCTATAATCTCAGCATGAAGGAAAAATACATGGCAATGATACAATGATAACTTGGCGACAATGAAAGGGAAGAGAACCGCTGCCCAAAACACAACAAGACTTCTTCCAACAACTCCGAAGCCTGAAGACGGTGTAAAACGAGTATACACACTCGTACCTTCCTCCTGTAGAGCTACGCAATCCCCCTTCTCTCCTTTAGCTACAAAGTCTCCACTCCAAGGCATGACCTTGGACTCCAAAGCATCACTTGACAATGGCAAATGAGAGGGTTTATATAGGCTTGTATGGAATCCTCTCACATGATCCTCATGGTTTCTCAAGTTACAACAATTTTGCCTAAATAGGCATGTGGTTACAAACCTCCCTAAGTTGGTTTTCATAATAAACCAACATTTAACAATACCCTTCTAAAACTCCAACCATATAGTTGGTTATAGTTTAAAACTATGCCAAGTATTGGTTACATTCATTTATAATGTTTTTTTAAAAACCCATCTTTTTAAAAAAAAAATCCATACCCAACGTTTTAAATAGCACGTGTAACAAAAACCATACCCAAAGGTTTCGAGCCCACTTTAGAGTCATAAATAGAGTTTGTTTTAACAGCACGTGGTAAGGAGTGGGCACGTGGTATAATGGTTTAAAACCCATTTAATCCTTAACCCAAAGTTTGTTATGCCATGGTGGTGCTCCACAAACATTAGGTGGCATGTAACATTTAAAAGTTTGTTATAACACATGTCTTAATATTTTTAACCACTTTAAGCCCTTAACCAAAGTTTCTTAATGCACATGTGTTTAAATAGTGGCATGTCCTACGTGGTGGTTTCCAACGGGAGGGGAGCGAATCTTGTGAAGAGTGGTGAATACTTTTGCATAAACATGCATCAACCAATCGGGAGTTGCCACGTGTCTCCATTTCATTGGTCCATGTCAATGCCTTGTTAGGTGCCAACTTGATGCCACCTCACCACTTATCATCCACGTGGCATGCATTAACCAACCGGGAGTTGCCATATGTCTCAGCCTCATTGGTCCATGTCAATACCTCGTCATCTTGTATGGATGCCACGTGTCACCCTTCCAGTGGTGCCACGTGGCACCCCCATTTTCCCTGTTTCATCAATACAACAAAGCGCGATAACTTTCTCATACAGTGTCCGTTTGAGGTGAAACGAACACCGTTGGAATTGTCTCAACGAACCCTTCAATCTGGTGCTAGTTTTGCTGAGATTGGAGGACTTAAAAATTTTGCCTTCTTGGATCCTCCTGGATCATTCCTCCCCACTGAGAAGCTTTTGGCCTCCAAAAGCCTTTACTAATCAACAGATAGGTGATGGAATTTCTCCCTCACTTTCTCCTTCTCGATCAACTTGGCCTTGCTTGGATGAGTGCCTTTGATGCCCACTCGAAGATACTCAACATCACCTCTGCGAGAAGTCCTTGTCCTTCTGTCCAAGATGACATCTTCCTTTAGCTCATCCATGTACTCAGGAGCAAATTCATCAACTGATGGCAATGAGACATTCTCCCTTTCATCCATGATCATGGGAGGCTCATAGAGTTTCAAGTTCTCCACATTCACCACTGAGTAGATCTGCATGTATGGCGGTAGCTCTAAGCGAAAAGCATTCGTCCCAATCTTCTCCGAGATGGTGTAGGGACCATATCTAATAGGCTTGAGCTTCTTTCCTTCTCCTTTCATCCTCTCCTTGCTGATGTGAAGCCACACTTGATCTCCCACCTGAAACTGATGATCAACTCTATGCTTGTCATGGCGAGCCTTGTACTGGGCTTGACCCTTCTCCAACTGCTCTTGCACTGCTTGATGTACCTGTTGAACTCTCTGAATGAACCTGTGGGCTTTGTCTTCATCCTTGGAAGTGCTTGAATCAACCTCTCTCCCATAATTCAAGTCCAATGGAGTCTTTGGCAAGTACCCAAAGCATGTCTCAAATGGCGAGCTCTGAGTGGAAGAATGCATAGCCCTGTTGTAGGCATGCTGCACATACTGGATCTGTTCATCCCATAACTTAGGATGCTTGTTGCAATAGCCTCGAAGCAAATGGACAACTGTCCTGTTGACTACCTCTGTCTGTCTGTCAGTCCGTGGATGGAAAGCGGTGCTCCTCTTCAGCTTGGTGTCCATCATACACCATAACTTTGTCCAAAACTCTCCAAGGAATCGGGAGTCCTGATCCGAGATAATGGACGTAGGAAG
>LPNX011047025.1:156541-192795 GCA_001517045.1 Pseudotsuga menziesii
TGTGAACGTCCGATCTCGGAATTGTAAGGCTCTAATGTACCCTCGCCAGCTTGCAGTTTATCCCTCGTGAGCATCCACACTCACAATCCAACGTCAAATAGTCCTGCTCTGATACCACATGATCCGGAAACAAGATCTTTGCTACTCTATGACGTTAACATGAATTGCATAAAGAGCATGAATGAAGCTCACAAATCCATAAGAAGAGAACCAAACAGCATAGACAATACACACATAAAGAAAACAAGTTGATAACGGAGTTCGTCCAAGATGGACTACGTCTCCGGGCCTGCTTCTCAATAAGGAGGGCCGATCTATAATCTCAGCATGAAGGAAAAATACATGGCAATGATACAATGATACCTTGGCGACAATGAAAGGGAAGAGAACCACTGCCCAAAACACAACAAGACTGCTTCCAACAACTCCGAAGCCTGAAGACGGTGTAAAACGAGTATACACACTCGTACCTTCCTCCTGCAGAGCTACGCAATCCCCCTTCTCTCCTTTAGCTACAAAGTCTCCACTCCAAGGCATGACCTTGGACTCCAAAGCATCACTTGACAATGGCAAATGAGAGGGTTTATATAGGCTTGTATGGACTCCTCTCTCATGATCCTCATGGTTTCTCAAGTTACAACAATTTTGCCTAAATAGGCATGTGGTTACAAACCTCCCTAAGTTGGTTTTCATAATAAACCAACATTTAACAACACCCTTCTAAAACTCCAACCATATAGTTGGTTATAGTTTAAAACTATGCCAAGTATTGGTTACATTCATTTATAATGTTTTTTTAAAAACCCATCTTTTTAAAAAAAAAATCCATACCCAACGTTTTAAATAGCACGTGTAACAAAAACCATACCCAAAGGTTTCGAGCCCACTTTAGAGTCATAAACAGAGTTTGTTTTAACAGCACGTGGTAAGGAGTGGGAACGTGGTATAATGGTTTAAAACCCATTTAATCCTTAACCCAAAGTTTGTTATGCCATGGTGGCGCTCCACAAACATTAGGTGGCATGTAACATTTAAAAGTTTGTTATAACACATGTCTTAATATTTTTAACCACTTTAAGCCCTTAACCAAAGTTTTTTAATGCACATGTGTTTAAATAGTGGCATGTCCCACGTGGTGGTTGTGCCAACGGGAGGGGAGCGAATATTGTGAAGAGTGGTGAATACTTTTGCATAAACATGCATCAACCAATCGGGAGTTGCCACGTGTCTCCATTTCATTGGTCCATGTCAATGCCTTGTTAGGTGCCAACTTGATGCCACCTCACCACTTATCATCCACGTGGCATGCATTAACCAACCGGGAGTTGCCATATGTCTCAGCCTCATTGGTCCATGTCAATACCTCGTCATCTTGTATGGATGCCACGTGTCACCCTGCCAGTGGTGCCACGTGGCACCCCCATTTTCCCTATTTCATCAATACAACAAAGCGCGATAACTTTCTCATACAGTGTCCGTTTGAGGTGAAACGAACGCCGTTGGAATCGTCTCGACGAACCCTTCAATATGGTGCTGGTTTTGCTGAGATTGGAGGACTTCAAAATTTTCCATTCTTGGATCCTCCTGGATCACCGCTACCCCAAAAACAAGAAATACCTGAAAAAATGTGATGATGACATCATCATCACGTTTTTTTAGGTATTTCTTGTTTTTGGGGTAGCAGGGTCCATCAAAAGTATGTAGTGTGGGTACTCATTGGATGTGAAATCAAATTCTACATCCAACGAGCTCTCCCAATCGAAATTTGAGTAAAAACACAATGAGATATGTCGAAAATACGAACAAAAAAAGGAGTTTTTTTTAATGACAAATATGTCAATTCAACCATTATGGTTGACTTATTTTATTGAAATTCTATTGGTTCTTGAATTCCAACTCACAAAAACTTATTTTGGCATGTTTTCTTATAAGGCCCATTTTAGACCCCAAATTTCCTCTAATGGTTACAACTTCGCAGCAGAGCCAGAGGATGAGGATGAGAATCCTCGCAGTGCCAACATTCCGAGTCAGAAGGGAATCGCAACATTGATGGACCGAGACTAGAAATTCCCTCTATCACAGAACCTATCAAGATTAAAAAGATCAATATTGGCACAGAAACAGAACCTAAGTTTGCCTCTATTGGATACTATTGGGATGATGAAACAGTAAGACACATCGCAGATCTCTTACATGACTATCAAGACCTATTTCCCACTAAGTTCATAGAGATGAAGGGAATAGTAGGAGATTTGGGAGTCATGTGCATACCATTGAAAGAGGATTCTAGGCCAGTTAAGCAGTGTCCATATAGATTGAATCATCGCTATAAAGAAAAACTTAAGGATGAAATTGATAAGATGCTAGCAGCAGGCATCATTGAACCTGTAGAAGAGAGCGAATGGGTTAGTCCCATGGTCATGAAGGAAAAGAAAACCAAAGGAGAAATCAAGATTTGTGTCGACTTGCACAAACTCAACGACGCATCACTTCATGACCCATTTCTAACACCTTTCACTGATGAAGTTTTAGACAATGTGGGAGGACAACAGGTCTATGCCTTCACTTATTGCTTTTTAGGCTATCACCAGATCAGAATCCATTCAAAGGATCGACATAAGACCACTTTTGCGACAGAATGGGGCTCATTCTAGTACATGGTAATGCCCTTTGGTCTTAAAAATGCACCAGCTATCTTTTCTAGAGTAGTAGTTGTTGTATTTAAGGAATACATCCATAAATTCTTAGAAGTCTATTTTGATGATTGGACTATATTTGGATTAATCAACAAGCATATAGGAGATTTAAGGCTCATGTTAGAGAAATCTAGGCAATATCAGATTTCTCTTAACTTGAAGAAATGTATATTATGTGCGCCATTTAGTATTTTGTTGGGTCATATTGTTTGTAGACAAGGCTTGATGGTAGATCCTGCAAAGATTTCCATCATTGTTAATCTTCCAGCACCCAACTTAGTCAAGCAATTGAGGACAGTGCTCAGTCATACTGGGTACTATAGAAAATTCATCAAAGGTTATGCAAAGATCACAGCACCTATGGAAAAGCTGTTAAAGAAAGAAGTGAAATTCCTATGGAATGAGGAATGCCATCAAAGTTTAGACACACTTAAAGAGAAGATGGTTACAGCACCCATCTTAGTATTCCCAGATTGGAACAAGCCATTTCATGTACATGTGGATGCATCTGGCATTGCACTGGGGATCGTCTTAACGCAGCCATGAGAAGGGGGTATCGATCACCCTATCGCCTACTCAAGCAGAAAGCTATCTACCGCAGAAAACAACTACACCACTACAGAAAGAGAAGGATTAGCTATGGTGTATGCTCTATAGAAGTTCAAGCACTACCTATTGGGTGCCCCATTCAAGATGTTCACTGACCATTCTGATTTAAAGTACTTGGTCAATAAACCAGTATTAGGAGGAAGGATCTGTAGATGGTTACTCTTATTTTAGGAGTATGATTTTGAAATTATTGTAAAACCAAGAAAATTAAATGTCGAACCTGATCATCTATCACAGATAGATTCAGGTGAAGAACCAAGTAATTTAGAGGACAATTTGCCAGATGCGCAATTATTTTCTATCCATATTGCAGATGAGTATTACGCTGATATTATTCACTTTCTCACTACAGGGTGGGCACCTGTTGAGTTTACTAAACAGTAGAAGAAACAGTTAGTTGTTAAAGCAGCAGACTTCACTTTGATCACGGGACATTTATATAAGCTAGGTCCATATGAAGTCTTGTGTAGATGTGTTATGCCACATGAAAAAGAGGCCATTATCAGAGAAGCACATTCAGGTGCCACAGGAGGTCATTTCGTAGGAAATTCGACTGCTCAGAAAATCCTAGCTGCAGGATTATGGTGGCCTACTTTGTATAAAGACACTAAGGAGTTTTGTAGATGCTGTGATATCTACCAGAGGGTAGGAAAACCTTTGTGGAGAGATGAAATGCCACTGTGACCACAGATTACGTTGCGGGCATTCGACAAGTGGGCTATAGATTTTGTGGGTCATATCAACCCACCTGGGAAACGAACTGGTGCAAGATACATCATCACAGGAACAGAATACCTCACCAGGTGGGAAGAGGCAAAAGCAGTAAGGAATTGTGATGCTGCTACAGCTGCATAGTTCATTTTTGAAAACATCATAAGTATATTTGGATGTCTAGTAATCTTGATGAATGATCAAGGAACACATTTTCTAAATCACACTATTGAGGCCTTGACGGAGGAATTCTAGATCCAGCACCATAAGAGCACTCCCTACCATCCTCAAGCTAATGGTACGGTGGAGGCCTTTAACAAGATTCTAGAAAATTCTCTTACTAAGATCTGTAATAGCCAAAGAAATGATTGGGACTTCAGGGTTAATGCTGTATTATGGGCTTATAGGACTACATGCAAGAAACTTACAGGACACACACCTTTCAGCTTGGTGTATGGACAAGAGGTTGTTATGCCTATGGAATATATTATTCCCAGTTTAAGAGTTGCTCAAATTACCGGGATGGCTGATACAGATACAATGAATGAAAGACTAGCGCAGCTGCTTTCCTTAGAAGAAGACAGATTCATCGCAAGGTTTCATCAGAAAATGCAGAAGGCACAAGAGAAATCTTGGCATGACAGGCACATCAAGAGCAAGATTTTTTAGACAAGAGACTTCGTGCTCCTCTATGACAGTAAATTTGTTAAGTTTTCAGGGAAGTTCAAGACACATTGGTTAGGGCCATATCAGGTTCAGCAAGTTACAAATGGAGGTGCCGTTCAGCTCAGCAAAATGAAAGGGGAGCTTCTTCCCACTTTGATTAATGGCAGTAGAATTAATCTTTATAGTGATATCCACTCCACCTCCCAGTCCTAACTCAGATAGTTATCAAGTGCAGATGTCCAGTGTAGTTGAAAGGAGGCATCGCACCGGTAATTAGTCTACACGCAAAAAAAAAAAAAGTACTAAGTATAAGGAATCACATCAGAAAAGTGTATGTTGTGCAAGTCATAGGACGCTTGCAGAGTTTTTGAATGTTGCGGAATTCATGCCGACACTTTGGTTCGAGACAATGCGGTGTGGAATCGCAGCGATGCGATGTTCCCCATGCCACGTAGATGACTTTGAAAAGAGCCAGAGGGCTAGTCACTTCACCTTCTGATAAGTAGTTAATCCAGATATGACAACTATACGTTTCCCTAGATTTGGAAACAGTATAATGATTTGTCCAGATTTGATAAATCTTCGACGAGACCGGCACCTGCACGCAAGTTTCGAGGAAAATTTGACCGGATTTTCAGCAATTAATGAGGATCGAAATGATGGGTGTTGTCTTGTCCATGCAATTAATACCACCGACGAGTCTAGCCAAATGACCGTTGCTTCAAAGACTATCACCTTCATTATAAATTCAGATATCATTCATTTAGAAGGGTTACTTTTGCGATTTCTGAGAGTATAGAGCAATTTGTAAGAGTTTCCCCTGTGAAGAGATACTGCAGTTATAGAGTGCTGGTTTTCCCCAATTTCGCAACCATTGCTAGTTCAGAGTATTGCACCAAGTGGTTTATGTCCGAGACAGAACCTTTAGAAGACATTGTGCAAAGATTCCAGCGTGGTGGCCTCCTGTTTACTATGACGATGCCACCCAAGGTTGTGAAAGTAGGTACATCACAGATCAGACAGCCATCAAGGATGAGGAGTCAATCTTATATAGTAGAAGAGTCCATCCCAGAGAAGAAAAGAAGAAAGATGAGAAGATCACTGAAGATAAGAAAACAGAGCAGAAGAATGATGAGAAGAAATCTACCGACAAAAAGAAAGAGGAAGAAAGTAAAAATGAGAAATAGAAGGAAATGGGAGAAGGAAGATGACCTATCTCATCAGCTAAGAGAAGAACAAGCGATTGCAGTGGCAAAGAAACAAAAATATGAATATCATACGCAGTTTGAATACCTGGAGAAATTTGTTGAGAAGAAAAGTAAAAGGGGAAAACAAATCGGACAAGCAGAGCTTCAGCATGCACACAAGGGCTTGTTCTCGGAATGGAATTCATGGTTTGTATAGCTTCCGTATGGAAGGATCCGGACTGAATAAAATGTTTGAGAACGCTGGAAGATAAAGATTTATATTTTCCTCGTGATACAAGTTCTAACCCAGATAAAGAGGGAAGGAAATATAAGAGAGACCTACGAACTAAGTTTGTAGAAGACTTCGTCATTAGTCAAGCTATGCTTGAAACGTCACAAGAGTGTGTCGAGGTTATGAATAAAGAAGTCGCAGGACTTTGTGAGAGACTTACAAGGACTTCATAGGAAGCTAAGGAGAAGCTACAGCAAGAGCAACCAACTGTTAGTGGCTCAGGGATGAGCCACAAGTAAGTGTTAGGGGACTGTTGGAGTAGGGCCCCGTAGCTACAGGAAAAGATGCTATATCAGAAGAAGAGAGTCAAAAGAAATAGTACCCAAGCAGTCGAGAAGAGAGAGCTCAACCACTGCACTTAAGGCAGCGGTGAAGACAGGAGGGCTCATCTACCCTCATAAAGGAAAAGGAGAAACGGGCTGAGGTATTGAAGACAAAGGACAGAAGAGGACTGTAGAGGAAGCAGCGCCCATACCCACGATCAGTGTCAGGAAGCATGGAAGACTGCAGGAAGTTGTGGTGTGACGGTAAGCAGCAGCCCACGGTATAGATGCGCCAACTGTCACAGTTAGGGCTTTTGGGTTACTGTTGGGAAAGGCCCACAGTGTTGTAATAGGGAGAGACCTTCGGGCCGCCTATATAAGCATGTATTTTGTATTGTAAAAGGTTAGATAGTTGGGTAGTTATTTAGACAATTAGCTAGCTAGTCAGAGAGTCTAGCTCTGGTTCTGTTATTTAGTCTGTAGTTATCTTACTATAACTAGTAGGTGGATCCTTGAGCATGAATGTAACAATACGCAGGGATTGAACAATCCACAGGGCTTGAGAGAGAGAGAGGAAGAGTATATTGTAAGAAGGACATATAAGAAGAAGAGGAGATCTAAGAGAGAAGGGCTCCCTGTTGTGTGTGTGGAGTTTCCCATAAGATCTCAGGCTGCATAATAGGTTGCAGCGGAACTGTGTTTACTCTCTCAAGATATAATATAAAAACCAGTTCCCATGGATGTAGCTTCCCCCCCCTTGGAAGTGAACCACGTAAAACCCGTGTGTTGTGCGATTGTTCATGTGATTGTGTTTTACCTGTTTGCTATCTGTTATCTGTTACATGAATGTTACTTATTAGTTGATGAATGTATGTATGTTATGCTTTAGTTTATAGCACATAGAAGGTTAACCGTAACTTGAATGTATCAAGTGGGCTATATATGAGTTTATCAGTGCTTGATTCATGATAGTTGACAGTTACAATGTTAAGTGACTCCGGTATATGAGTTCCACGAGTTCAGTGTAGTTGATGTTAGTGTGTTAAACTATAGGGGTCTGAGTGAAGTGGTTTAACACCCTGGTGAAGGCTAACAGAGTTATTAGACCTAGGAGGGAGGTCACAGGACCTTGAGAGTTGATACGCATATTGAGCCTCATTATAGGACATATTATAGAGTAGAAAGGCAATATCGCATCATCTGGGGAGCTACAGTGTGAGATATCATAGGGAAGGAGCTCAGCAAAAGATTAAGTTTGTGCATTGCCATAGAAGCTGTGATGCAATAGGAGTCCACTCCCTATCAACGCCAGCTAGAAGGAGAGATCATCCTCGCAGAGAGATCCCACTGGCTAAGAAGAGTCGTGAGACCCTAGGATGCTACAGAACCCGGTTGAAGACACCTGAGTCTTCAGCCACCTCATCTAAGATCACTTCGGGTGAGACTTTAGGCCACTCTACGGTCTGTCGCTGAAAGGGCTAGTGAGCTAGCGGTTTTGTTGGTACAATAAAGTAAACCTGGGTCTACCCAGTCAGGGCCAACAATAGTGTCAACAGTGGATATGTAAGAGTTTGAGGTTCCTGCATCACCCCAACTTGACTTATGATGTAGACCATATCATAGGTACCACTAGGATGTTTCAGACAGGTTATCCATATCATTTATTGGATGAGGAGCCCATCCAACACTAGCCATAAAGATCATGCAAGACCCTAATATTGTAGAGATATGGAGTATTCTACCACTAGATATTAGAATGATAATGTGTTATATAGTCGATGCATCCATGATTTTAGATGCATGGAGTGATGAGGTTCAATCAACATCATCTAATGAGGATTTCATTGTTCCTTGTGCTTGTCCATCACCTCATCCTCATAATTTTCATGACGTAAGAGCATATTCATATTATGTTCCACTACCTCCACCTCACCATGATGTAGGCATGTCATCATCTCATGCTCCACCTCCTCCTCCTCCTAACCATGATGTGAGAGTTTTTCCATATGATGCTCCTCATCCTCCTACTTCTCCTCACCATGAACATGGTCGACCATCATTTACTCATCCCCCCCTATTCAATTCATCACCATCTATGATCCATCCACGTTTCCTGTGAGACATTCCACCATATCATACTCTGCTCACCTCATGTGTATATAGGATGGTTGCACCATGTGAGATTCGGCTTGATGGAGATATTAATGATGCTCTCCTGTCTACTTCTTCTCCCAATATAGGTACTGATTCTGTCACATGCCCAAATTTGAAAAAAAAAATTAATGTTATTGAGGAACATTGTGTTATATTTTATGTTAAGTTTGTAATTGATGACCAAGTGGGGTCAAGAATAATTAATGTAATTAAGAATATTTTATTTATAAATAAATAAATTATGAGACAACAGCTTAGGGAAGCTGTTAAAAGAGTGTTAATTGGTCACTTGGTGGAGGAGACTAGGTGGAGAGTTTATTGACAAGTGGCAGCATCCTCAAACTACTTCCAACTGTTGCAGGTGGAAACTTCCCTATATTTGTGGTCATGATTCCCCAAGAAAGTGGAATTGGAGCAGGTGGCTCATTAAGTGAAAAATGACCAAGAAGACCTAGGCATTTTCCATAAAATTTCCCATTGAAGATAGCTAAGGCTACTCATTTTGAGAAGTGATCATTTAGGGTGAATGAAGTGCACATGAGAAATTCAATGGAGGGGATTACAGAAGTGAGTTTGAGGGGTTAACTATTGAGATTGAACTTATGCAGCTATTAGGCTGAACTTTATTACTACTATGAGCAAGTTTGGATTACTAAGTGTTGGCCTCCCAACAAGATCCCTTTCCAAGCTGCAAAGGAAAGGGAACCCACCAGTAAAATTTTGAAAAATTCTGAATTTCTGTAGCTTTTAGCTACAGATTTCATTTCTGTAGCTTTTAGCTATAGATTTATCATACGAGACTTTTTCTTTGGTATTTTTCATTATTCTTTTTGGTTTTGATTTTGTAATTATTTTATTTTGATTTTGTAAATAAATTTTTATCATTGAAAAGATAAGAATTTCAAAAAAATCGTTCAAAGAGTGTCTTAACCAAAGGATGATCAGTTCTTCTCTCAAAACTGGTAGAACTTGGAACCTACACAGCATAATCACAAGTTTAATTAGAGAGATTTGAATAATGAAAACATATAGAGAAAGGAATTCAAAACATAGATGTATATCCAACAATTGTGTTAAAAGAATTGCATGATTTTGTCATCAAAAATCTACTGAAGACTGAGATGATGATTAAATCATTATCAATGCTTTAACATTCTATCTTTACCCTATCTTTGGACTTTCTATTCATTTTTGCTATCCTATGGTTCTTTGACATTATGGATGTTTTATTTCATTTTGATTTGTTTTAATTGATTGAAAAATGGGATTTCACTTCAATAAGTTATCTACTTATGTTTATTTGACATGATATGAACATTAGGAGATATGATACATTTTTACTTTGAGATGATTTACATTGCTATTTGACATATGAGGTTTTCATTCTGCGTGATGTTAAATATCTCCTTGTATTTATCATTCAATATGACTAAGATCTAAGAATTCATCTAAATCATCATGATGATACGAATATCAGAACTGTCACGTTATGAACTGATAGCTGCCACCTGTCATTTAGCATGAACTCTACTTAATAGAGCAGTTGTACTCACTTGTACTCACATCATAACTTCTGTGATAGGAAGAGATGGTTCTCGATAAGCCCATTTCATGTCAATTCATTGCGTTGAGCAGGGCTTAGCCCTCATCATTTGGAGTATTGCTGAGTACAGGGTTTTGTTTGCTCGTGGTCTTTGTTCGAATGAGACTTAGGGTTTTATTCGTCTGTTCCTGATGCCACGAACCCTATACATTTCTCAGAAAACTATGTGACATTGCATGACTTCTGTTGAATTGAAGATTATGCTAAATCAAATCTTTGACCAGGTTTTAGCTCAGTTCATTTCGCATTGTTGAGTATTCAGACCGGTAAAGCTTTGTCTCTGTCAAGTCTTTGTGCTCTGAGCACAAACAAGGGTTTCATCATACGTTTCTGCTATATAACTTAATAATCGATTTGTGGAATACAAATGACCGTGAATTTCATTTCTATTTTGGATTTCATCTTTGCTTTTGTGAGCTTGCAAAATTCTCGCTTTGGTCAAACTTTGATCTGTACAGTCTGAATGATAAGGTTTAGTTTTAAATTCCAAATTGAGAATTCATTTGCTTGATACTGAGATAACATTGTTTAGAAATGATTATGGTAATCCCCAGATTTCGTTTTCATGGGTCTTGGCCAAAATTATATCATCAAATGATTGTTTCTGTGAGAGTTACAGTCTAAATATCTGTTGCATGCTTATGGAAAAGATATCCATTCGCAAAGTCTTGCTAGGACAGCCCAGTCTATTGTTAAAACATAATCTATTCCGCATTTCTAGAAATAATTCTCTACATTGTCTGAAACGATTGAAATAAGCTCAGGTTTTGCTCTGAATGTTTGTGAATCTGGAACCATTATAACATTTCTCTAAAACGCATGACTATACCAAAACTTACGTGATAATTCCTGAAATAATTCTTGCCCTTTGATGTTATTAGGGTTTGACTCGACCGTTGGAAACGATTTTATATGAATATTCACATCCTCCTGAATGCAAGACTAGCCATGTATCATTTCCATTTTCAGAATATACCATAATGGTTAAACAGTGCAGAATTCTTTCCATAATTCGATCTGGGCATGTTAAAACTTTTGAATCATGAGAAAGTGAAATACTCTTACAGTTTATTTACACTTTGTTAATTCTGGAAACGTTGATTCACTTGAACAAGTTTATGAAAGTCAATAGCATTACCATTATTTAGGGTTTTTGTTTTTGAAATGATCTAATGCGAGATATTCATACTTTTTGAATTCAGATTATTCATCTGTGGATGTTTTCATGAATGGAAATAGTACTCGATTGTTATATGGGTCGATTCTGGAATTTTACCATTATGCTTGATTCAGCCTCTGTTACGACCGTGACTTAAAAGATAATTGCCGAATTGGTGGTCTGTCTGTTTTCTTTTTAATAATTGACCAGTTCTAGTAATGATTCTTGTTTTGATGGCAAAGCATAAAACGTTATTTCTGCTACTACAGAGATATTGTAGTTTACTATCGAAACTATTATCATATCATTGAAATGTACAAATGTTTATTTGAATTGTTTTCATTGGAATCAAGTATACTAGAATCATTACGCTATTTGTTTAAAATTCAGTCTTGAGCATTGAATCTTGCTTCTGTTTGAAATTCAGATTTTGATAATAGAGATTTAATGAGATAATTGAAAAAAGTTAGGCCTGACAATGATGATAAGTATAAATTCATCTCTCATTATTGTTTTCTGATATCGTTGTTTTAATGATCAAACAGGTTAATTCGAGGATTATGGAGATACGGAGTGTGTGGAGCATTCGTGGTTGGATTGGAGGAAGCAGTTGTGATTCATATGGTGATGAAATATTCGATGTTCATATTTTGAGTGACTTTTTGAAAGTCAAATTCATAGGTGTCCTTTTTAGAGATATGTACTCCTAAAATATCTCAGTCCCTTGATTTTTGCAAAGCATTTCTATGTTCAACATGATTTGTTAATGGCTCATCTCTTCCCAAGAAAGACTATTTAAACAATTCTTTGGGAAGAATAAAGGGGGGGGTTGATGGTTAGGAAAAGGAACAAGGCAGGGTCACGTCACTTTGACATTTCTCTGCAACTAAGACAATTTCTTGTTTGTAGTTACAACATCTTTTGACTGAAGATATTATAAGTATATTTGCAGTATTTTCATTATGGAGGTGTACTTGTAGTATCGTATGATCTTGCTATCTTGTTTTCGCAATCTTTATGTTTTGTCACTTTTATTTGAAGAAATGTACAAACATGTTCTGTTAAATTGTCGATCTATGATGGTTTAACTTCCAAATTCATGTCATATATTAAATTTTGATGTTATCATTTAAATATATGTGATATACTATTTTTGTGTGTTGTCTTTTTCTTTCTCAGAATTTCTTCTGAAGTTTTCAAGATTGTCTGCACAGTATCATTAATCGCAAGTTGATTCCGGGATTAATATTATCATGCTCCTGATCAGGATAGGGTATATAAGATATGTGTGTGTTAGTTGTTCATTTAATTCATAGAAAATAGATTGAATCAGATTTTCATACTTGCACTCTGTCAAATTATCATTTAAACCTTATCATGGATGTATATGTGTCTATATTGTAATTTATATGACTAGTTTAGTTTGTTAACATTTTCTTTATCATTTATTCCTGTAGACATATGTCAAGTGACTTAATTACATGGATTCTTAGTTATCAGTTGTGTATCATATGAACTAAATTAGTACTCATTTTTAACATTTTTCCTTTGTATATTCATAAGTGTAGTACATATTCAGCTAACAAACATTCACTCTATTTATTTCCTTTGATTCTGCTCCTGTAATTGGGAGTGATTTAAGAGAAGGAAACGGGGCCTTAATCCCATTACAGACAGCTATCTAATGACTGAGAGCAGCCTTTGAAAGCTTTTGGATTGGGTTGTCTCTTAGTTGACTATTGTGCCGATTTGGCCTATCAACAATGGCGCTAGAAGGAGGGCCTGATCAGCAAGAAGGCCATTTTGAGTTGTTTGATTTTTTATTTCATTTATTTTTTTATTTTTTATTTTTTAATTTTGAAATGACTGATATCACTATTTTAGATCATGCTTTCAGTTTTCGGACATCCGATGAAAGTTTTTCTCCAGTGATATCTAATTTCTTGCGACGACTGAGCTTCAATGGAGAAGGTAAGATTTCTGCTTCTCATCAACTTTCAGAATTTAATTCTTTTTGTGATTTCATAGATCTATTTGATGAGGTTGAGAAATGTAGACTTTTTTCAGCCACTTTCACAGGAAGAATTCTGAGTTGGTTTAAGTTCTTGCCAGCAAAATCCATTCATTCATGGAAACATTTTACGACACATTTTCTTAATGCTCATGAGGATTATAGCTACAAGAAACTTGGAATTGAACTAGAAAATATTCATAGACATAAAGATGAATCTCTTGCTGATTTCTTTTCCAGATTTATGTTAATATGTTGCAGGTTTCGTGAGAGACACCACCTTTCTGAAAAAGACACAATGGATTGGTTTCTCTATCTTACCTCTCTCTCTGATATACATGATTTGGAAAAGAATGAAAAATCTGCAATAGATAACATGCATGTTAGTTCATCAGTTGAAAATGATTTAGAATTTATTTTTACTAATTCCACTACTGAAAATGAAATTGTTGAAAATGGACAAATCACAGAATCTTATGATAAGCAATTTCAAGAACAAGAGAATAAAGATGATGATTCAACTTTTACATTAAGTGATAATTCTAAAACTATTGTTGTTCACACTACAATGGAAGACGAATCGCAAATTCTAAATTCTTCAACTGAATGTGCTAGTGATGATATAATTTCATTATCTTCTTCTCATGACGAGTTAGTTCCTTTCATTCCTTCACAAAATTCATTAGTCCAGAGTTTTACTAATGATGCTTCTGTTAAAACGGTCAAACAAACAAATTGTATCAATAGAGAAGCATTTAATCTTTTATACTCTGAATCTTACTACTCTTTGTATCCCAATGTTTCTGCTGATCATAGAATACATTTACATGTTAATGATTATCTAAGGAATACTCCATTATGGTTAGATTTTGATAGGATACAAAGGAATACATTTTTGGAGGATGAAGGACACATTGATATCCATTCTGATTTATTTCAAATTTGTCATGAAGAAGATCATAATTTTTCTACTATCGTCACTCATCAGATTCATGCATATTCATCTATTTCATATTTTGTCAGTAAGGATTATGATTCAGTTTGTAATATTGAAAGGGATGTAAAATTTATTCATGATGTATTGAACATTGATTTTCTTCATTGTAGCATGATAATTATATTTGAAGCCAATGTCATCAATTTTAATCTTCACATTAAAAGACACATTGACGTATTTGATTTCAAAATAATACCCAAATGTCATTTTGTTCTTTTAAAATTTAGTCATGATGATATTGTGTTAAAAGATACATTTTTTACCCAATGCTTTTCACGAATTTTGAATCATAATCCTAATAATATTCTTCTTAATCATGATTCTCATGAGAAATCTATTTTCCTCCAACTCGATTTTTATGATCCGATTTATACATGGTTGGAGGAATCATTTATTAGAAGGTTTCCATGTCATCTTTCATGCTTTGTACATACAAAATTTGATTTAATTTCTTTATTTCAATTTAAAGTATTCCGATTTCCAATGCTCATACATGACTTGTTTTCTTTGGCAAGTTTCAAGCTACATGAATGGCTTCATTGGAAATACACGTTTACTTAATTTGTATATATTTTATTAGTTTAGATTAGGTTTATAATTTAGATTGATTTATGCTTGTTTATATTTGAATAAATGCAGATATATGGAGTTGTGACAACATAATTCTAAGGGTGAGATGACGACGTCATCAGGGAAGCAATCCTTTACTGTCTCTCTCTTTTTAATCTTCCCATTGAAATAAAGCAACTCTCATGCTTTTATAGCTGCATATTCATTAGAATTTATTTTGTCACTTTTCTTTTTGAATAAAACACATTAGATTAACATCCCATCAATTATTAAAAAAACAACTTTGACTTAATTGAAAGATTAAAAAAAATTAAAGGCAAAACTAAGGAAGGATAGGGATAAAAAACTTTAAAATACGTTAATCTATTTTAATCCCCTATTTTCTTTCTTTGCTGGTAATTAGTCATATGTTGTTAAACCTATTTTCCATTGATGAGATCTTGATTAACTCATGTGGTATGTGTATATAATTTGATTTAAAATTTCATTTTCTTTACTAAGAGTTTTCTCGTAGACTCTGAAATCCTTCTTTTCAGTAATTTGCTGAAATAAAACTCATGTATATGTTGTACACTTGTAATTATTGATCGTTTTCTTTTCTTTCTTTTCAGTTTATTTTTTGCTTTTTCTTTTGATTTTTTGTTTTCCTTTTGATTTTTCAAAACCAGAAAAAATGATTGGGATCTGGGAATGTTTTTCTGTCATAAACTTGGAATCTGATTATATAAAAGAAGAAAAAAGCTAGGCTTTTAGAAATCTGTTCTTATCTCAGAAATAAAAGAAAAAGAAATTGAACTGTTGTAAACAAAAATTACTAGACGAAAACTTTCACTTTATTTCGTTTCTTTTATCATTATCCTCAAATTATTGGATTTAATGAATATCGAACTCACTATTACTAGGAATTCTATTACTTATTTAGAAATCAGTTCTGGGAAAGCAGTTGCAATTTAAAAATAAAATCAGTTATCTATAGATCCTTTATGTTATCTTAATCGTAAAGGGTTTCCTATTACATTCCCCCATTATAAACATGCAAATCTCTTGTAGATGAGCACTTAAATGCTGAGTATGAAACCTTCTTTAAACTTATTAGCTTGGGATATAAGCCATTGGGTAGAATGGGTTAAAAGACATACCCTTTCGAGGCTATGGACGCCTGTGGGCAGGAGGGCTCCGTCTGTGGCATACCTGGATTCCAAATCATAAATTGCTATGTATGCAAAAATCTATAAGAATCCAAAGCCATCCCACACTCGTGAAGAGGTTCCAATGCAACTTACCCATTAATAAATTGAGAAGTTCTAAATATTCGTATTTTATCTTATCTTGGGACTAGAACGGTAGGATGTGTGGTTAAAAGTCAACCCTTTCGAGGCTATGGACACTTCCGGGGAGGGTCATGATTGTAGCATTGGGATCATATCTTAAAAACTGGTCAAATATCAAAATTGCATTGTATTTCCCAGGGCTAATTTCTTTTGGAGTCTTATGTTTTCTGAAAAAACTTAAAATTCATATCATCTTTGAAGGTAAGCTTTGGATAATGATAAAAGAATTGAATTTGGTATTAGTTTGAAATCTAGTTGTATGAAAAAGTACAGTTCTTTTATCTTCAGGAAAATGCTAATCTGAGTTAAAGAAAAATTTTCTTGTCTTGCTACATACATAGTCAGATGGTGTGTTTGTACAGAGATAACTGCTTCTCCCCGTAAGTCGCTATTTGTTGGCCTCCCAACAAGATCCCTTTCCAAGCTGCAAAGGAAAGGGAACCCACCAGTAAAATTTTGAAAAATTCTGAATTTATGTAGCTTTTAGCTACAAATTTCATTTCTGTAGCTTTTAGCTATAGATTTATCATACAAGACTTTTTCTTTGGTATTTTTCATTATTATTTATGGTTTTGATTTTGTAATTATTTTATTTTGATTTTTGTAAATAAATTTTTATCATTGAAAAGATAAGAATTTCAAAAAAATCGTTCAAAGAGTGTCTTAACCAAAGGATGATCAGTTCTTCTCTCAAAACTGGTAGAACTTGGAACCTGCATAGCATAATCACAAGTTTAATTAGAGAGATTTGAATAATGAAACCATACAAAGAAAGGAATTCAAAACATAGATGTATATCCAACAATTGTGTTAAAAGAATTGCATGATTTTGTCATCAAAAATCTACTGAAGACTGAGATGATGATTAAATCATTATCAATGCTTTAACATTCTATCTTTACCCTATCTTTGGACTTTCTATTCATTTTTGCTATCCTATGGTTCTTTGACATTATGGATGTTTTATTTCATTTTGATTTGCTTTAATTGATTGACAAATGGGATTTTGCTTCAATAAGTTATCTACTTATGTTTATTTGACATGATATGAACATTAGGAGATATGATACATTTTTACTTTCAGATGATTTACATTGCTATTTGACATATGAGGTTTTCATTCTGCGTGATGTTAAATATCTCCTTGTATTTATCATTCGATATGACTAAGCTCTAAGAATTCATCTAAATCATCTTGATGATACGAATATCAGTGCTATCACGTTATGAACTGATAGCTGCCACCTGCCATTTAGCATGAACTCTACTTAATAGAGCAGTTGTACTCACTTGTACTCACATCATAACTTCTGTGACAGGAAGAGATGGCTCTCGATAAGCCCATTTCATGTCAATTCATTGCATTGAGCAGGGCTTAGCCCTTGTCATTTCAAGTATTGCTGAGTACAGGGTTTTGTTTGCTCCTGGTCTTTGTTCAAATGAGAGTTAGGGTTTTATTCGTCTATCCTTAATGCCACGAACCCTGTACATTTCTCAGAAAACTATGTGACATTGCATGACTTCTGTTGAGTTGAAGATTATGATAAATCGAATCTCTGACCAGGGTTTAGCTCAATTCATTTCTCATTGTTAAGTATTCAGACCGGTAAAGCTTTGTCTCTGTCAAGTCTTTGTGCTCTGAGCACAAACAAGGGTTTCATCATACGTTTCTGCTATACAACTTAATAATCGATTTGTGGAATACAAATGACCATGAATTTCATTTCTGTTTTGGATTTCATCTCTGCTTTTGTGAGCTAGCAAAATTATCGCTTTGGTCAAACTTTGATCTGTACAGTCTGAATGATAAGGTTTAGTTTTAAATTCCAGATTGAGAATTCATTTGCTTGATACTGAGATAGCATTGTTCAGAAACGATTATGGTAATCCCCAGATTTCGTTTTCATGGGTCTTGGCCAGATTTATATCATCAAATGATTGTTTCTTTAAGAGTTACGGTCTAAATATCTGTTGCATGCTTATGGAAAAGATATCCATTCAGAAAGTCTTGCTAGGACAGCCCAGTATATTGTTAAAACATCATTTATTTCGCGTTTCTGGAAATAAGTCTCTACATTGTCTGAAAGGATTGAAATAAGCTCAGGTTTTTCTCTGACTGTTTGTGAATCTGGAACCATTATAACATTTCTCTAAAACCCATGATTGTGCCAAAACTTACGTGATAATTACTGAAATAATTCTTCCCCTTTGATGTTATTAGGGTTTGACTCGACCGTTGGAAACGATTATATATGAATATTCACATCCTCCTGAATGAAAGACTGGCCATGTATCATTTCCATTTTCAGAATATACGTACCATAATGGTTAAATAGTGCAGAATTCTTTCCATAATTCGATCTGGGCATGTTAAAACTTTTGAATCATGAGAAAGTGAAATACTCTTACAATTTATTTACACTTTGTTAATTCTAGAAACGTTGATTTACTGGAACAAGTTTATGAAAGTCAATAACATTACCATTATTTAGGGTTTTTGTTTTTCAAATGATCTAATGCGAGATATTCATACTTTTTGAATTCAGATTATTCATCCGTGGATGTTTTCATGAATGGAAATAGTACTCGATTGTTATATGGGTCGATTCTGGAATTTTACCATTATGCTTGATTCATCCTCTGTTACGATCGTGACTTAAAAGATAATTGCCGAATTGGTGGTCTGTCTGTTTTCTTTTTAATAATTGACCAGTTCTAGTAATGATTCTTATTTTGATGGCAAAGCATAAAACGTTATTTCTGCTACTACAAAGATATTGTAGTTTACTATCGAAACTAGTATTATATCATTGAAATGCACAGATGTTTATTTGAATTGTTTTCATTGGAATCAAGTATACTGGAATCATTATGCTGTTTGTTTAAAATTCAGTCTTGAGCATTGAATCTTGCTTCTGTTTGAAATTTAGATTTTGATAATAGAGATTTAATGAGATAATTGAAAAAAGTTAGGCCTGACAATGATGATAAGTATAAATTCATCTCTCATTATTGTTTTCTGATATCATTGTTTTAATGATTAAACAGGTTAATTCGAGGATTATGGAGATAAGGAGCGTGTGGAGCATTCGTGGTTGGATTGGAGGAAGCAGTTGTGATTCATATGGTGATGAAATATTCAATGTTCATATTTTGAGTGACTTTTTGAAAGTGAAATTCATAGGTGTCCTTTTTACATATATGTACTCCTAAAATATCTCGGTCCCTTGATTTTTGCAAAGCATTTCTATGTTCAGCATGATTTGTTAATGGCTCATCTCTTCCCAAGAAAGACTATTTAAAAAATTCTTTGGGAAGAATAAAGGGGGGGGTCGATGGTTAGGAAAAGGAACAAGGCAGGATCAGGTCACTTTGACATTTCTTTGCAACTAAGACAATTTCTTGTTTGTAGTTACAACATCTTTTGACTGAAGATATTATAAGTATATTTGCAGTATTTTCATTATGGAGGTGTACTTGTAGTATCGTATGATCTTTCTATCTTATTTTCGCAGTCTTTATGTTTTGTCACTTTTCTTTGAAGAAATGTACAAACATGTTATGTTAAATTGTCGATCTATGCTGGTTTAACTTGCAAATTCATGTCATATATTAAATTTTGATGTTATCATTTAAATATATGTGATATACTATTTCTGTGTGTTGTCTTGTTCTTTCTCAGAATTTCTTCTGAAGATTTCAAGATTTTCTACACAGTATCATTAATCACAAGTTGATTCCGGGATTAATATTATCATGCTCCTGATCAGGATAGGGTATATAAGATATGTGTGTGTTAGTTGTTCATTTAATTCATAGAAAATAGATTGAATCAGGTTTTCATACTTGCACTCTGTCAAATTATCATTTAAACCTTATCATGGATGTATATGTGTCTATATTGTAATTTATATGACTGGTTTAGTTTGTTAACATTTTCTTTATCATTTATTCCTGTAGACATATGTTAAGTGACTTAATTACATGGATTCTTAGTTATCAGTTGTGTATCATATGAACTAACTTAGTACTCATTTTAACATTTTTCCTTTGTATATTCGTAAGTGTAGTACATATTCAGCTAACAAACATTCACTCTATTTCTTTCCTTTGAGTCTGCTCCTGTAATTGGGAGTGATTTAAGAGAAGGAAATGGGGCCTTAATCCCGTCAGAGACAGATATCTAACGACTGAGAGTAGCCTTTGAAAGATTTTGGATCGGGTTGTCTCTTAGTTGACTATTGTGCAGATTTGGCCTATCAACACTAAGGTAATTTGACCAGTCAGGTGGCAGAAGGTCTTAAGGACACATCCTTCACCCAGTACTCTACCAGGAGGACCAGGAAACAGGCTCGGGGGTCCTGAGGAAGTGCGGACTAAGCTTTCTCCAGGAGTTGGTTGGGAGGAAAATCCTCCTTAAACTGTTGTCACCTCATCATTAACAGGTTTCTAATTGTTTCAGGTTATTATATTTGTTAACTATCTTCAGTTAAATGTTCACTAGTTTCAAATATAGGCATGCTATTATTTTTAGGGTTTATGAAGAAAAGAGTAATTGTGAATTGATGAACTTAGTAAATTGTAGATTATGTTAAAAAAGGTAGTGTACATGTTAAATGAGAAATAAATATAAATAGATTTCCATACTGTATTTTTCCACGCCTGGTATAGGCAGTACTCTAGTACATTTGGTTAATTAAGTAGATATGATTATTCTTCTATAGTTTGCATATGATTCATTCTTTAGAACAATAGGAAACACCTTATCTATTGAATGTATCTACATCAGAATATATGTATGTAAAGATATTTAGTAATCATACTAACCATAGAAATATTATTAATACTATTATTCATTATAGACACAATAGATGAAGTTAAATAACTAAACATAAGAATAGTAGATAAAAAACCACTTAGGGTTTAGAACTAGATAGTATTTGATAAATTCTGATAATAATTTATTCCCAGATAATATTTGTCTCTATATTAAACAGATGTTTCTGCTGTAACCTCAAGGAAACTACCTAGGTTTATGAAAGATAGATTCTATCCTATTTACAAACTTGCAATATTTACCCTAAATTTTTCTTATAAAAATTGTAAGAGTTGTAAAATCATTGAAGGACGAATAATAAAACAGAGCTAAGAATTTAACATGTAAAATTTATTCCTTTTCATAACTGTAGGGTAATTTTAAAAGTAACCCTTCTGAGAAAAATTGAGTAATAATAGTACTCTTAACACAGTAGAATTTACCATAAAACATTGCACTGGGAATCATTATAATTACATGATAATAACTTAAAATAATACACTAACAATTGTTAAAAACAAAATCAATTAAGAAGTAATGGCTTATGGCCTTTAGAATTAAAAGACGAGGCTCAAGCCTGTTAAAAAACTTAACTATACAAAATAATATATCGAACAGTAACTATTCATTAATGCCGGGTAAAAACCCTTATTAGTTTACATGTCTCGACTCGTTAACAATCCTTATTTCCCTTTAAAATCTATTTTAAAAGCTAAAAATTAACTAGACAGGGGTCGACAACCTCGTAGGGCTTAGAGCTGAGCTCTATCAAGAAAGTAAAAGAAGTTTACATTGCCCAGGCCATAAAGGCACAATCATAAAAATTATATTATCATGGCTACAATAGCCTTCAACCTCCCTAGACAAAATAACCTCTACGGTTTCGAACTCATACAAAAACAAGCAAGAAAGAAACAACAAGTTAGCATGTAAACCAAGGCCATGACTGAACCAACAACAAAGATTCTATCTTCCAACCACCACATCATTTTGTTGTAGGAAGAAAACCCTCATTTGCAACCAGGGCTTACCGAATGTATGCCTAGATGAATAGTAGAGGGAGTAAGCTCATTCCCACCTACAGAGTCGGGAGAAGGACTTTTAAGTTTTACAAACCTTTTTATTGTTACAAATCTCTTTTAAATGTTAAACCCTTTAAAAAAAAAAACTTAAAAATGAAACCGTCTTTACCTGTAAGCTTCTTGTTCTAAATGAAGCTGAGGAAACCGACCACCTTAGTTCGTTTTGGCACCTTACCGAAAGCCAAGGAGACACTGAGTCACAACTTTGAAGAGAAACGAGAAATCAAACCAACCATAATGAAGGAGCACTCTTGTACCACTAATTTCAGTCTTAAGATAGACATAGTCCTCGAATCCTCAAGGAAAACCAATTTCTACACTCGCAGTATGCTATTGTAACCATTAAAGATCAAGAACCTCCTCTCATTAGAGGAAATTTGGGGTCTAAAATGGGCCTTATAAGAAAACATGGCAACAATAAGTTCTTGTGAGTTGGAATTCAAGAACCAATATAATTGCAATAAAATGAGTCAACCATAATGGTTGAATTGACATATTTGTCATAAAGAAAAACTACTTTTTGTGTTCGTATTTTCGACATATCTCCCTGTGTTTTTACTCAAATTTTGATCGGGAGAGCTCGTTGGATGTGGAATTTGATTCTGTATCCAACGCGTAGCCACACTATATACTTTTTATGGCCCCAACTACCCCAAAAACTAAGAAATACCTAAAAAACATGATGATGACATCATCCTCACATTTTTTCAGGTATTTCTTGTTTTTGGGGTAGCGGGGTCAGAAAAAAGTATGATGTGTGGGTACTCGTTGGATGCGAAATCAAATTCTGCATCCAACAAGCTCTCCCAATTGAAATCTGAGCAAAAACACAGCGAGATATGTCAAAAATACGAACACAAAAAGTAGTTTTTTTCTTTTTTCCTCCAAAATTAATAAATATTAATTTATTAATTTATTATTTTCCTTAGGAGGCCCATTTTAGACCTCAAAATTCCTCTAATGCGACCTCTCTCAAACAGTTCATAGCATTTGGATAGGGAAGCAAGATGCCAAGCTTGAACGTGGTTACAGGTTTTCAATGGCCGCGAGCTTGTGACTCGGCCAACCAGGCGAAGGAACCCTCGCTCCGCAAAATCAAATGAGTAGGGTTTGAGTTATAAGTCAACCCTTTCATGGATAGAACCATCCCACGTGTCCCTTGAAATATTTCTCCAGCGTGGGTATAGTTCAATAGTCATCTTTGCAAACACAATGATTTTTAAATCAAATCTTAAATCATTTGAACTATGCATTATCTATGATTGCCATATGCATGTCATTACCATGGATTTGATTGATACTTAGTTTACCAAATATAACCTTATATTTATGATGATATCCAAACATTGTTTAGCTGACCAACAAACTTATTCCAAAGTTTTACTAACTCAACTTATATTAGGACATAGTTATTTTAAATGAGACTTTTATAATGTCAAAACTAGGAGAGGATTGAAGAAGATTGAATTGGAGATTAGCGATGTCTAGGTTATAATTCATAAATTTAAGATATGAAGTAACTCATAGGCTATGTCAAGTTTAAATAAATTCTTTTCTAACTTCATGTGCTAAGACTTAGTATAAAGTTATTTCAAAAGTCTACTAATCAACTTGGATGAAGTTTTAGTCATAGCTAAGGATGCACTAAGAATTTGAGGTAAAAGATACGAATAAAAAGAATAAAGAGTACATCCTTATATAACATGAAAATTATATAATGAAAAACCTAGGATAAGGTTAAAATGGTTTACATCTTTGAATGATAGGTCATACGAGTTTTAGAGTAACTCTTTTCCAGCAAAAATAGGCTAGGATGGTGGTTTAGGAACTACGAAGTAGTTCTTTTGTATGATTCAATTAATGATGCTCAAAACTAGATTCCAATTTATGCTTCAACTAAGCAAAAGTCGGAGTACTATAAATGCATCCTAGTTAAAATTGAGATCAAAATTGCTTTAAATAAAAGTATAAGGTATTCTTGGACTCAAACCAACCAGTAATTTGATTTCTTTGGCATAGTATCTTGAACACATTTTATAACTATGCTGATGTAGTTTGTTATACATTTATTATGGATTTGTAACCACATAAAACTATTAACATTACCTCCTTGAAGATAAGTAGCATATTAAAACATTTTCTTAAGACTAGCATCTTATTCATGCTGGGGAAGTATCTTCTCGACTTGAAATTAAATAACACCCTACTGGATCATACGTTTACCTGCTAAACTTGTAAGGAACCAACAGTCCAACTGTGTTAGCTAAAAGCTAAGTAAGCTCCGATCACACACAAGAATTCTTTCCCTACTTGACAAAAGATAAACATCAGTATATCTAGCAGCATCAAAATACAAGTTCTTTTCTACTTCTGAAAGAATTTCAACTGCTAAGTCATTAATAGCACTAACACAAGTTTTTAAGATTACACCTTTAGTTTGCAGGTTTTTATAAAGAAGCAACCCCTTGTTCTTTTATAAATCGTTTCATTTTTTGCTAACCATTGGCAGGTACTTAGCGACGACTTTAGACATTTTATGTCACTTGAAAAATTTTAAATTTTTATGAATTTTTGGGTTATTACACGTGGTATTAGAGCACAAGGTTCAAACACTAGGCCTGAATGTAGCTCAACTTGCTTATGTGGAACAGTAAATTTAAATAAATATGCTGATGTTGTTTTCTTTGAATGATACACCCAGAGAAAAAAAATTTGAGTTAATGACAGGTATGGATAGATTGGAAGAATATGCGGATGAGGAATCTCCTTACACTGAACGAACTAATTTTCAAAAAGAACCAATACAAGAAGATATAACTAATAATTCTTCCAAACTACTACAAACAGTTAAAGAATTAAAAATAGAGATGGAATTGGTTAAGAAAGAAAATGAGAGGATTCTGAGAGCTCAAGAGGAGCTAAATCAGATTTTAATGAAAAGATTTCATACTGAGGGAAAATGTAAAAGAACTGAGTCTAAAGATATAGGTTATCAACATAATGATAAAAAGACTAAACAAGTTAAAAATGAAAGCCTATAGGTGATTTACATAAAGAAAGCTTTCATTATACTAGTGACAGTAGTGAAGATAATCACCATACTAGGAAGAGAAAGTTTAAACCTTATGAAGAAATCTCTAGGGAATTCAAGAAGATCAAGCCACCAACCTTTAATGGAGAAACTGAGAAGGGGGAAGAAGCATAATCCTGGTTGTCCGGGATGAAGAAATACTTCCAAATTTATAACTACTCTAATCAACTGAAGGCTAGGATGGCTATTTATAATCTTACGGGAAAAGCAGATATATGGTGCCAGGACTTAAAAAGAGTAAAAGGTATAAGGGAGAAAAACATAAATTGGAGTACATTTAAGAAATATTTCAAAAAGAAATTTTTATCTGAATAGTATTATGAGGAAAGGGCTAAGGAATTTTATGAACTCAAATTGGAAACAATGAATATGAAAGAACTGAATAGTAAATTTCTAAGTCTGCTCAAGTATGTGCCCTATATTATGGATGAGAAACCTAAGGTATAGCGGTTCCTCAAATGTTTACCTTATCATATAAAGGACAGAATTGAGTATGACAATCCAAAAACATTAGAATAAGCAATGAGAAAAGCGAATTTCTGTTATGAACAGAATTGTAAAAAGGAAAGTATGACCAACTGGAAGGCCAAAAGGAATAATAACTTTGAATAGAAAAACAAAGATTTTGTGCATAATCAAAATTTTAAGAATAATAACACCAGAAATTTTCCTAGTAAAAATTTCCAAGGAAACAAAAGTAATTCACAGACCAATACGAATAATCAAAGGAACAAATAATCTGCTAACAACAACAGTAATTATACAAAGAATTTTGAATGAAAGCAACCCATAAAGTGTTGGGAATGTAATGGTTTGCATTATGCATCAGTTTGCCCCAATTGGAAGAAGACTGTTAGCAACATACACACAATACAGGAGGAGATGACTGTTGGTGATCTAGCAAGGACAATGCCCAGGATCAATGCAACATTAAAGAACCAGCAAGCAGATTATCAAACTTCCATGGTGGAAGTGGAAGGTAAGATAAATCAAATACCTATATCTATTTTAATTGATCCAGGAACGAGTTTAAGTTACATTTCTCCTAATTTAGTAGAAAAGTGTAAGCTTTCAGTTGAAAAGTTTGCAAGTTCTTGGTTAGTTCAGCTAGCTACTGGTGCAAAGAGAAAGGTAATTAGCTTTGTTAAGAATTGTGCAGTAACTATGGATCAGTTTGAAACTTTTGTTAAGCTCAATGTGCTACCTTTAGGCTCATATGATATGTTAATTGATATGGATTGGTTAGAGCAGCATAGGGTGGTCTTAAATTGCTTTGATAAAACCTTTACTTGCATAAATAACGATGGAAAGTTAATAAATGTAAAGGGAATCCCTAGGAAAACATCCGTGAGGTATATTTCTGCTTTGCAGCTTAAAAGAGCTGTTAGAAAAGGTTGTAAGGATTATGTAATAATAGTAATCAATGAAGAAGACACTAACAACAGAGATAAATTAAAATTGGAAGATATTCCGATTCTAAGGGAATATTCAAATGTATTTCTGGAAGAAATTTTGGGATTGCCTCCAAAACGAGAATTAGTTTTTACTATTGAGCTGGTACCTGGTGCAGTGTCCAGCTCAAAATCCCCTTATCGGATGAATATACTAGAATTAAATGAACTTAATTCATAGTTAAAAGAACTCATTGATAAGAATTAGATTAGACCCAGTTGTGTCTCCCTGGGGGGCACCTGTCATCTTTGTTAAGAAGAAGGATGGAACTCTATAACTATGTATAGATTATCGTCAATTGAATAAAATGACTATCAAGAACAGATACTTGTTACCTCGCATAGATTATCTGTTTGATCAGCTACGTGGAGCCACGGTGTTTTCAAAGATTGTTTTACAATCTGGATACCACCAGGTCCGAATCAAGGATGAAGACATCTTTAAAATAACCTTTAGGACTCGATATGGACATTACGAGTTTGTCATTATGCCCTTTGGGATTACTAATGCCCCAGCTATTTTTATGTGTCTAATGAATAATTTAATGCACAAATATCTGGATAAATTTGTGGTCGTATTTATTGACGGCATCTTAATTTACTCAAAGTCTGAAGAGGAACATAAAGAACACTTGAAAATTGTCTTGCAAGAGTTACGAGAGCATCAATTTTTTGTAAAATTTAGTAAATGTGACTTATTTAAAGATAAAATCCAATATTTAGGACATGTGGTGACTAAAAATGGAATTTCTATTGACCCCAAAAAGATAAAGGCAATCGAAAATTGGCTAGTCCCAAAAGACGTAACTGACATCCAATCATTCAAGGGGATTATTGGTTATTACCGGAGATTCATAGAAGGGTTTTCAAGAATTACAAATTCTATAAGCTATTTGTAGAAAAAAAGGGGAAGAAATTTGATTGGAATCAGAAGTGTGAAGACAGTTTTAAAAAGTTAAAAACATTATTAACCACCGCACCAATTCTAAGAATTGTTGACCCTAATAAAGATTTTATAGTATGTACTGATGCATGCAATGACATTTTAGGTGGAGTATTAAATCAGGAAGGACACGTCATTGCTTATGAGTCTAGGAAGCTGAAGATTCATGAGAAAAATTATGCAACCTATGACTTAGAATTAGCTCTTGTCATACATGCCTTGAAGATGTGGTGTCATCATTTAATTGGAAGGAATTTTATATTAATGACAGATAATAAAGGATTGAAATACTTGTTAGATCAACCTAACTTGAATGCTAGGCAAGCTAGGTGGCTAGCTTTTCTAAGTGAATACAATTTTGAAATTCAACACATTAAAGGAAAGGAGAATAAGGTTGTTGATGCATTAAGTAGAAATGCAAAGATGAATTTTACAGCAACCATAAGCACTTATACAATAGACGTGGAAGAACAACTTGAAGCTGGAATAGAACAAGATGAAAATTACCGAAAATTACATGCAAAAGTAAAAGAGAATTTAATAGAAAGTCTAAGTACAGGGTACAGATTGAATGAAAAAGGATTATTATTGTATAAATATAGATTATATGTACCTAATGTACCTACGATTAAGATGTTAATTTTAAATGAAGTTCATAAAACTCCTTATTCAGGGCATCCGGGTTATCAGAAAACCATAACCATGCTAAGAAAGGATTATTTCTGGCCAAATATGAAAAATGAACTGGCAGAATATTTTGCTAGATGCTTCGAATGTCAGCAAGTAAACACTGAACATCAGCATCCAACTGGGCTACTTCAGCCATTGCCTATTCCTAGCTGGAAATGGGAGATAATTAGCCTTGATTTTGTTACGGGAATACCTAGAAATCAGAACTTAAATGACTCAATAATGGTAGTGGTTGACAAATTGAGTAAAGAAGCCCATTTTATACCTGTAAAAACTACTTATAAAGCTGTAAATATTGCTAATATTTTCTTAAAACAAATTTTTCGGTTGCATGGAATACCGAAGGTGATCATTTCAGACTGAGACCCTAAATTTACAGGTAATTTTTAGAAATCTTTGTTTAAAGGATTAAATACTACGTTAAACTTTAGTACCTCTTTCCATCCTCAAACTGATGGACAGAATGAAAGAGTAAATTAGGTATTGGAGGATCTACTCAGAATGTATGTAAAGGAGCAGCCAGGTAAATGGGACGATTATTTACACTTGGTAGAACTTGCTTACAATAATCATTATCAAGCTTCAGATAGGTATAGTCCTTTCGAAATTTTGTATGGAAGGAAATGCAATAGTCCCATCTCTTGGAGTAATCTAGTGGACAGGTTAGTATTAGGACCTGAATTATTGAAGGAGACAGAGTTAATTGTAAAACGGGTACAAGGTAATTTGAAAATTGCGCAAGATCAACAGAAAAGCCAAGCAGATCTTAAATGAACTCCAAAGGAGATCCAGGTAGGAGAACATGTTTTTCTTAAGGTGAGACCCAAAAAGAGTTCTCTGAGGCTGGGTAGTTGTGCTAAGCTAGCACCTTGATATTGTGGTCCTTTTGAAATAATTTCTAGGATAGGACAGGTAGCATATCAGTTAGATCTACCACCAAATCTAAGAGTTCACAATGTTTTTCACATTTTTGTATTAAAAAAATATGTACATGATTCTACTCATGTTATTAATTGGAATGATGTACAGGTGGAACTCGAAGGAGATTTTCTAGTGGAACTAGATTGTATCCTCGAACAGAGGGAGATCTCACTTCAGAATCACACCATTGGTCAGGTGAAGGTGTAATTGAAGCACCTTAGTCCAGAAGAAGCCACCTAAGAATTTGAAAGTCATATGTGGGATGCATATTCAATTCTATTTCAGGGGAACTCTGAGGATGAGGAATAAATAACATCAAGGATGATGTTATAAATTAAGGGGGTGTGTATGTCACATGCCCCAATTTGCAAAAACAATTTAATGTTATTGAGGAACATTGTGTTATATTTTATGTTAAGTTTGTAATTGATGACCAAGTGGGGTCAAGAATAATTAATGTAATTTAGAATATTTTATTTATAAATAAATAAATGATGAGACAACAGCTTAGGGAAGCTGTTAAAAGAGTGTTAACTGGTTACTTGGTGGAGGAGACTTGGTGGAGAGTATACTGACAAGTGGCAGCATCCTCAAACTACTTCCAACTATTGTAAGTGGCAACTTTCCTATATTTGTGGTCATGATTCCCCAAGAAAGTGGAATTGGAGAAGGTGGCTCATTAAGTGAAAACTGACCTAGAAGACCTAGGCATTTTCTATAAAATTTCCCATTGAAGATAGCTGAGGCTGCTCATTGTAAGAAGTGATAAATCAGGGTGAATGAAGTGCACATGAGAAATTCAATGGAGGGGATTACTGAAGTGAGTTTTATGGGTTAACTGCTGAGACTGAACTTATGCAGCTATTAGGCTGATGTTTATTACTGCTGTGAGCAGGTTTAGATTACTGAGGTAATTTGACCAGTCAGGTGATAGGAGGTCTTAAGGACACATCCTTCACCCAGTACTCTACCAGGAAACAAGCTCGGGGGTCCTGAGGAAGTGCAGACTAAGCTTTCTCCAAGATTTGGTTGGGAGGAACAACCTCCTTAAGCTATTGTCACCTCATCATTAACAAGTTTCTAATTATTTCAGGTTATTATATTTGTTTATTGTCTTCAGTTAAATGTTAACTAGTTTCAAATATAGGCATGTTATTATTTTTAGGGTTTATGAAGACAAGAGTAATTGTGTATTGATGAACTTAGTAAATTGCAGATTATGTTAAAAATAGTAGTATATATGCTAAATGAGAAATAAATAGAAATAGATTTCCATACTATATTTTTCCTTGCCTGGTATAGGCAGTACTCTAGTACAGCTAATTAATTAAGTAGATATGATGATTCTTATTTGACTTTGTATGAAAAATGTAAATCAATTCTTCTATAGTTTTCATATGATTCATTCTTTAGAACAACAAGAAACACTCTATCTATTGAATGTATCTACATCAGAATATATGTATGTAAAGATATTTAGTAATCATACTAACCATAGAAATATTATTCATACTATTATTCATTATAGACACAATAGATGAAGTTAAATAAATAAACATAAGAATAGTAGACAAACAACCACTTAGGGTTTAGAACTAGATAGTATTCGATAAATTCTAACAATAATTTATTCCTAGATAATATTTGTCTCTGTATTAAACAGATGTTTCTACTGTAACCTCAAGGCAACTACTTAGGTTTATGAAAGATATATTCTATCCTATTTACAAACTTGCAGTATTAACTCTAAATTTTCCTTATAAGAATTGTAACAGCTGTAAAACCATTGAAGGAAGAATAATAAAACAGAGCTAAGAATTTATCATGTAAAATTTATTCTTTTTCATAACTGTAGGGTAATTTAAAAAGTAACATTTCTGAGCAAAATTGAGTACTAATAGTACTCTTAACAGAGTAAAATTTCCCATAAAACATTGCACTGGGAATCATTATAATTGCATGATAATAACTTAAAATAATACAATAACAATTGTTAAAAACAAAATCAATTAAGAAGTAATGGCTTATGTTCTTTAGAATTAAAAGACGAGGCTCAGGCCTGTTAAAAAACTTAACTATACAAAATAATATATCGAACAGTAACTATTCATTAATGCCGGGTAAAAACCCTTATCAGTTTACATCTCTCGACTAGTTAACAGTCCTTCTTTTCCTTTAAAATCTATTTTAAAAACTAAAAATTAACCAGACAGAGGTTGACAGGCTCGTAGGGCTTAGAGCTGAGCTCTATCAAGAAAGTAAAAGAAGTTTACATTGTCCAAGCTGTAAAGGCACAGTCATTAAAACTATATTATCATGGCTACAATAGCCTTCAACCTCCCTGCACAAAATAACATCTAGGGTTTCGAACTCATACAAAAACAAGCAAGCAAGAAACAACAAGCTATCATGTAAACCAAGGCCGTGCCTTAACCAACTACAAAGATTTTATCTTCCAACCACCACATCATTTTGTTGCAGAAAGAAAACCCTCATTTGCAACTAGGGCTTACTGAATCTATTCCTAGATGAACGGTCGAGGGAATAAGCTCGTTCCCACCTACAGAGCCAAGAGAAGGACCTGCAAGTTTTACAAAACTTTTTATTGTTACAAATCTCTTTTAAATGTTAAAACCTTAAAAAAAAACAACTTAAGAATGAAATCGGTTGTTACTTGTAAGCTTCTTGTTCTAAATGAAGCTGAGGAAACCAGCACGGGGGCGTCACCTAGGGACCAATATGATATCACGTCCGTTCATATTGGGGTGGTTAAAAATTAAAAAATTTAAAGTCAATATATTGGTGGTATATTAGGGGTAATAAGGGTTTTTTTTTAAGTATATAAATATCCAATATGTTTAGGGTTATTTTATTCCAAATTTTTGCCTGCGCCCTTCTCTGTAAAACTGCACATTTTGTCCTCCTGCTCCTGCGTGAACTTGGTTCTGAACCTGAACTCAACCAATCTAGTGCTCCTTCCAAAGGTCTGATAGGGGCCTTTAACTGGTAAATTAGAAGATCTCATGTGATAGGGCTGGTACAGAGAATGTCTTTCTGGCAGGTGAAGAAGCAAGGGTCCGATGGCTCATGGGTTGTCACAAATAAAAGGGATCATGGGCTCCCCTTCACCTTGCCTCCCCTGAACCTTTCTGCGGTAGCGGGATCTATTAATCCGATTCCGTCTCCCCTATTTCCTATTCCCCATGAGATCCATCCGGTCCAGTTCTGAAAGCATTCCCCTTGGCAGCATGTTGTAGGGCAGGTCCATAGAAAGTCTGTCTGGCAGGTGAAAGAGTGAAAGGGTATTGCTTGAAATACCTTCCAGTGACTTTTTGGGGGGATGGATTTTTTTGTCCCATTCTTCATAATGGGCATGGCCATCAAAGCTCCATGAATCCCGTGGAAGCCCATGTCATGCTCTTGCTGATCGTTTTCATGAGTGGGTCCAGAGCCGAATGCCATTATCATCTGAGGAGAAGGCCTGGCAATCACCCTGCTGAGTTTCTGTGGTGCATAGCATTTTATCTCACACTGTATTTGCTGCTGCTGTGGTCACGGGTTCCACCCCAGCCGCCTCCATCATTTCTTTTGTTCTTTTCCTCTGCAATGGGCTTTTGGTTAAAATGCATGCAAATTTTGGAAATTTGTATGCATCTTTATCTTCACCAGGCTGTGCTATCGGGTTTCTTTGCATTTGTTGCTATTTCTTCTTAGTTGTGTAACAATTTCAGGGACACTGTTTTCTGTGCTTTATGTATTGTAAATGCTCTTATGGCACGGTTTTTTGGAATTTTTATTCTTGTACTTTCTTGTATTCTATAGTTAATGTAGCCTTATCTAACATGCCTGGTAGCTAGATATAGGCCTAGTATTACCTTTGTTAGCAGATGGCCTGGTACAGAGTTTGACTTGTAGTCATTGGAAGAGTGGCTGCAAGTAATGGAACAACGACAACATCGTATGATGGAATTCTTGGCTAAAGCTGTGCAGAATCCCAACTTTGTGGCACAGCTTGTTCAACATCATGATAAGATTTCTCATATTGCTACTACAAACAAGAAAAGAAGATTGCCAAATCATGATGAGGTCTTGGAGATTGGGGAAAATGGATGTACTGGTAGCCAAATTGTAAGATACGATCATGGTAAGAGTGATGCTTTCAACAGAGATTCTCCAGATAAGCTTGAAACATCCATGGATGCATTAAAAAACTTTTTTGATGATCTTCCAATTGAAGCTCATGACAAATCAAGGTATAGTGGAAGTCCTCCAAGTCACTCCTTAGGGTCATCTCTTACAGAGACGCATGGAAATCCTTGTTTCCCTGATATGCCTATCCATTTGGGGGTCTCAGATATTTATACATCTTCAGCTTTGTCAGATTTGAACTCCTCATCTAGGTTGCCAGATATGTCCATATCTTTGAGATCGCGAGATATGCAAGCATCAGAGGGGTTAGTAGGATCCCTTCATTCTGACATTCTATGTAACTTGAGTTTGAGTCCTCACTCACTCTTCTTTACATGAGGTTTTATTTTATTGTTAATTTATTGCTGGGCACAGTATCAATGCCAAAGAATAGTGGCATGGTAGGAATAATTGAATTTTAACAGCTTTAAATTTGAAAAAAATATTAAAACTGTTATGTATGAAGAGTGCTGCTAAATTCTTCTTGTTTTGTTGTCAAGGAAATCTACAAACCAGAATGGTCAACATTCGAAGGCGCAAACATTTACATTTATCTCCAGGTACTTACACCTTCACCATAAATATTGGCATGTTTCAAGGAAAGTGAATCAAACAAGAAGAATATTTTCCACATTTCCAAGAGGAATTAACTTGCTGTAGTGAGAAAAATCAAATCTGCAAAGCAACTAAAAGTTGGATCAATGTGTTAATTTTGTTTGTTTGTTGGTGGCACAGTATAAATGTTTTGTTAATGAAGAGAATTTGGCATTAGATAAAATGCAGAGAGACCTCTTGTTTCACTGATTGGAGCAGGGCTGCAAGGAATGGGCAAAATTGTACTCTGAACAAACAGTTTGCCATGAGAAAATATTCTCTTTTAATTGTTCTAGTGCAATTCTAGTAATTGATGAGATTATTAGTATGATGACATGCCAATGCCAAATGGTTAACATGGTTTTGGGATACCTTCATGATGGTACCATGTTATGGTCCGTTTTGGATGGATACCTTCAGTCTTTTCAATGTTGCTTCTAGTTGGGTGTACCCTGTTATGGTTAGTTTTAGATGACTGAGAGATTAGGTGTGAATGTCCTCACTCTTGCTTTTCAGGTTTCTTGACAGAGCAGGGTGTGTTTTCCATCATGCCCTTTCAGGTTTCTTGACAGAGCAGGGCGTTTTTTCCAATTCCAAGTCCTTTCTGAAATGTAATGGGTGTGGAATGGCAAGTTTCAGGATGATAAAATAATTTCTTCTCTTATTCAATATCTGGAGGAATGTTACGGCCAGGAGCCAAAGAGTGGCCAAAGAAGAGGCTTGTTGTTTTGAGCATCAGTTAGCTAAACAAATGTATATCACTAAATGAATTACATCCAAAATTTCAACCCATAGATTAATAAAACAACAGGGGCAAGTCATTAGTTACGATTGAAAAATACCTTTTTGCAACACTTGACATTAATTATAATGCATAATTCTTTTGTAGATTGTCAGAAATTAGAATAGTAAGCTAAAATAGAAATTGAAAGGACAAATTTGGTTCCACTTTTCTGAAATCCATCAGTTTTAGCATTTATTTGAAATTGATAAATCAAATCATGGGCTACATTAGTGAAATGGGTTTTATTTTATTGTTAATTTATTGCTGGGCACAGTATCAATGCCAGAGAATAGTGGCATGGTAGGAATAATTGAATTTTAGCAGCTTTAAATTTGAAAAAAATATTGAAATTGTTCTGTATGAAGAGTGCTGCTAAATTCTTCTTGTTTTGTTGTCAAGGAAATCTACAAACCAGAATGGTCGGCATTCGAAGGCGCAAACATTTACGTTTATCTCCAGGTACTTACACCTTCACCATAAATATTGGCATGTTTCAAGGAAAGTGAATCAAACAAGAAGAATATTTTCCACATTTCCAAGAGGACTTAACTTGCTGCAGTGAGAAAAATCAAATCTGTAAAGCATATATTGCGTACACACGAGCAACTAAAAGTTGGATCAATGTGTTAATTTTGTTTGTTTGTTGGTGGCACAGTATAAATGTTTTGTTAATGAAGAGAATTTGGCATTAGATAAAATGCAGAGAGACCTCTTGTTTCACTGATTGGAGCAGGGCTGCAAGGAATGGGCAAAATTGTGCTCTGAACAAACAGTTTTCCATGAGCAAATCTTCTCTTTTAATTGTTCTAGTGCAATTGTAGTAACTGATGAGATTATTAGTATGATGAAATGCCAATGCCAAATGGTTAACATGGTTTTGGGATACCTTCATGATGGTACCTTGTTATGGTCAGTTTTAGATGGATACCTTTAGTCTTTTCAATGTTGCTTCTAGTTGGGTGTACCCTGTTATGGTTAGTTTTAGATGACTGAGAGATTAGGTGTGAATGTCCTCACTCTTGTTTTTCAGGTTTCTTGATAGAGCAGGGTGTGTTTTCCAGCAGGCCCTTTCCGGTTTCTTGACAGAGCAGGGCGTTTCTTCCAATTCCAGGCCCTTTCTGAAATGTAAAGGGTGTGGAATGGCAGGTTTCAGGATGATAAAAATAATTTCTTCTCTTATTCAATATCTGGAGGAATGTTACGGCCAGGATCCAAAGAGTGGCCAAATAAGAGGCTTGCTGTTTTGAGCATCAGTTAGCTAAACAAATGTATATCACTAAATGAATTACATCCAAAATTTCAACCCATAGATTAATAAAACAACAGCGGCAAGTCATTAGTTACCATTGAAAAATACCTTTTTGCAACACTTGACATTAATTATAATGCATAATTCTTTTGTAGATTGTCAGAAATTAGAATAGTAAGCTAAAATAGAAATTGAA
>LPNX011047025.1:195317-207939 GCA_001517045.1 Pseudotsuga menziesii
CGATATTTACTAAGTTCGAATTTGAATTTAAATATGGATAGGTATGATATGGAAAAAATGTGTAAAACATCTAGCATGGAATTTTTGTGAGTATTCATCTAAATAATACAAATACATTTTTGGTGAATTTCGGCCATAAAATTCAAAGTCAGTCTGGTTCAATTTGGTCAAAAACTCATTGACTTCACTGAATTGTAACTGAGGTGAATAATTCTGCTGATTGGAATTGACCTGAACCTCCAGTTTGGATGAATTTGGTAACTGTGCTTAAAACCATGCCAAGTTGGTCGATATGTTGACATTAATGTTGAGTTGTAGACAACTTAAGAGTGTGAGCCATAATAGAATGTTGTAAAAACTAGTAAACCCTATGACATGGGAGAATAACAAAGACATGGATCTAAGACTATGCAAAATAGAATACGAGTGAATGAAGAGAATCGAGTACAACATATGGATAAGACATCATTAGAGTATATTGTAAGGGAAGGTGTTGTATCTAAGAGATTTAAGGAACGTCTCAAGGTATATGCCATGGCACTTGGTGTAGAGGAATCTAACTAAATATGGAAAACTGGTGGAAAAGCCAAAGACAAGTGAATTTTATAAACACATGTACTCTATGTAATTAATTCATGGCCCTTTTATGAATTAGAGTGCTAGTTACTTGAATATATTTTATGCTTTGTTGATATTGTGTGACATGGTTATGCATAAGTTATATTAGAGCCATGGAGATGTGTGAGTGAGCAAGTTTGACATGCTCCTATTTGTTTATGTTGTCTTTTACAGCTGTTGTGTAAAGCTAAGTGAAGGGCTTCTTGAGGCTAAGGGAAGCCATGTGAACTGAACCATGAGAACATGTCAGCATATGAATTAGTGAGCACGAGAATAGAGCCTTGTTGAAAATGAGTGAGGTGAGATTTGTATATGAAGTCTGCTTGAGTGAGTGAGCAAGTTTGACATGCTCCTGTTTGTGTATGTTGTTTTAGCAACTGTTGTGAGAAGCTGAGTGAAGGGATTCTTCAGGCTATGTGAAGCCATGGGAGCTGAACCATGAAAGTATGAGAGTCACGAGAACATATAAATTAGTGAACATGAGAATGGAACTTTGTTGAAAACGAGTGAGGTGAGATCTATATATGGAGTCTGCTTGAATGTTGTTTTGTTTGCATAAGAACTAAGTTTTGAAGAATGATTATGTAGGATTGAGATGCTTGTTAGGTTGTGAGGATTGTTGGCCTTTGTGAGAGAGAAATTGAATGCACGCGGTGAAGTTTTTACGAGGGTAGAGCTGTGGTAGTTTTGAGAGCATTTTGAATGAAGCTTTTTGGGTGTGTTATTCTTTCCTAAAAAATTGCAGTTGTTCTCTACTTGTGGAGTTTATGAGCCCTTGGAATATTGAAAGTTGTCTTAAAATTACTTGCAAAGTGAGGAAGCTTTGGTTCAACTGTGAAAGAAGTAGAGCTAGGCTCTCCACTTAAGATTGTCTCTCTATGTAATATAAATGTTAAACTAATGCTAGTCAAAGTACTAAGAAATCTATGAGAGTATTATGTATACAAACTAGATTTTTAAACCTATTTTCAGAAAAGTTGTTGAAGCTCTAAAACAAAGGAGCACTAAAATATGTGTGATTGTCAATGAAAGCATTTAAAATTCTACTACAACTGAAAAGGCCTCTCAGCCTCTAAAGTTGGATATATATCCAGTGTCCACATCTTGAAGCAGTTACACACTACTGTTTGAGATTGGTACAAATAAACCCTCTCTTATTTGTTTTGACATCATGTGATACATTTTAATTCCTAATAAAGTGATTTGCCTAAGGGCGCCTATCAAGTGTCGCCCTTTCTTGTGTTTAATTTTTTTTCCCTTAGGTAGAAATATAAAGGGGTATAAAAAATGTAAATGAAAAAATGGATACATGCAATATATAGGGAAAATAGGGGTTTTTTAAAATCGGCAAGGCATATTGGGAGGGGGTTAAAAGAAACGATTTTTGGAGGTATTTTCCAATATTTTTTGAAAATAGGGGTATTGTTTCATATGCCACGAACGAACGTGCTATGGCATAGTTTCACTAAGTGAAGACCCCGTGGGAAACCGGCCACCTTAGTTTGTTTTGGCACCTCACCGGAAGCCAAGGAGACACTGAGTCACAACTTTGAAGAGAAATGAGAAATCAAAACAACTGGAATGAAGGAGCACTCCTGTACAAGATCTGTCCACTAATTTCAGTCTTAAGATAGACACAGTCCTCGAATTCTTAAGGAAAACCAATTTCTACACTCGTAGTATGCTACTGTAACAATTTAAGACCAAGAACCCCCTCTTGACCTCTCTCAAATAGTTCACAATGTTTGGATAGGGAAGCAAGCTGCCAAGCTTGAATGTGGTTACAGGTTTTCAATGGCCATGAGCTCGCAGCTCAGCCAACCAGACGGAGGAGCCCTCGCTCTACAAAATCAAATGAGTAGGGTTTGAGTTATAAGTCAACCCTTTCATGGATAGAACCATCCCACTTGTCCTTTGAAATATTTCTCCATTGTGGGTAGAGTTCAATACTCATCGTTGCAAACAGAATGATTTTTAAATCAAATCTTAAATCATTTGAACTATGCATTATCTATGATTTCCATATGCATGTCATTGCCATGGAGTTGATTGATACTTAGTTTACTGAATATAACCTTAGATTTATGATGATATCCAAACATTATTTGGTTGACCAATAAACTTATTCCAAAGTTTTACTAACTCAACTTATATGAGGACATAGTTATTTTAAATGAGACTTTTATAATGTCAAAACTAGGAGAAGATTGAAGAAGATTGAATTGGAGATTAGCGATGTTTAGGTTATAATTCATAAATTTAAGATATGAAGTAACTCATGGGATATGTCAAGTTTAAATAAATTCTTTTGCTAACTTCATGTGCTAAGACTTAGTATAAAGTTATTTCAAAAGTCTACTAATCAACTTGCATGAATTTTTAGTCATAGCTAAGGATGCACTAAGAATTTGAGGTAAAAGATACGAATAAAAAGAATTAAGAGTACATCCTTATATAACATGAAAATTATATAATGAAAAACCTAGGATAAGGTTAAAATGGTTTACATCTTTGAATGATAGGTCATAGGAGTTTTAGAGTAATTCTTTTCCAGCAAAAATAGGCTAGGATGGTGGTTTAGGAACTACGAAGTGGTTCTTTTGTAAGATTCAATTAATGATGCTCAAAACTAGATTCCAATGTATGCTTCAACTAAGAAAAAGTCGGAGTACTATAAATGCATCCTAGTTAAAATCGAGATCAAAATTGCTTTAAACAAAAGTATAAGGTATTCTTGGACTCAAACCAACCAGTAATTTGATTTCTTTGGCATAGTATCTTGAACACATTTTATAACTATGCTGATGCAGTTTGTTATACATTTATTATGGAGTTGTAACGACAGAAAAAGATTAACATTACCTCCTTGAAGAAAAGCAGCATATTAAAACATTTTCTAAGACTAGCATCTTATTCATGCTATGGAAGTATCTTCTCGACTTGAAATTAAATAACACCCTACTGGATCATACGCTTGCCTACTAAACCTGTAAGGAACAAACAGTCCAACTGTGTTAGCTGAAAGCTAAGTAAGCCCTGATCACACACAATAATTCTTTCCCTACTTGACAAAATATAAACATCAGTATATCTAGCAGTAGAAAAATACAAGTTCTTTTCTACTTCTGAAAGAATTTCAACTGCTAAGTCATTAACAACACTAACACAAGTTTTTAAGATTACACCTTTAGTTTGTAGGTTTTTATAAAGAAGCAGCCCCTTGTTTTTTTATAAACTGTTTCATTTTCTGCTAACCATTAGCAGGTACTTAGCGGCGAATTTAGACATTTTATGTCACTTGAAACATTTTAAATTTTTACGAATTTTTGGGTTATTACAGATTCCTCAACTGGTGGAGGAGATATCTTATAGCAATTATTGGATTAGATATGTTTATTTGGCATGTATCATGAGACATTTGATATTATTGTATCATGCATGTTGATGTCTATGTTCATGTTGATGTTTATTTATATATGTTGATGGTGATGTGTATGTTAGGTTAGGTTAGATATGTTTATTAGGTGTGGTTTATAAATGTGTATGTTAAATTGTGGTAGTTATATTTGTGTGTGATGGTTATGTTAGATAATGCAGCTAATTATGTACTTTTGTTAAATGATATCACTAGATCGATGTGTTAGATGATGTTTAAATTCATAAAATGTATAATATGTTAGATGATGGTATATATAACTATTTATATGTGCATTTTAGGTGTTTTTTATATTTATGATAGATTATGTTAGCCATTTTTTATGTGTTTGTAAGATGGTACTTATGTTTGATAGGTGATGATAGATGTGTATGACATTAGATGATGTTTTCCATACTTGTGTGATGGTTATGTTAGATGATGTTTTCCATACTTGTGTGATGGTTATGTTAGATGATGTTATGATGATGATAATGGAATGTTACATGATGTTAGATGATGGCGGTGGTAGTGATTGATATGATGATCACATTGTAATATTTATTTTATTATTATGTAGATATATGGATTTACTTTTTCAAATGTAGATATATGGATTTATTATGTAGATATGTAGATATATGGTTTTCAAATATTTATTTTATGATATTTATATTCATGTGTATGATCATGTATGTTGTTTATGTCGATGAGTATGATTCATGTGTGTGAAGCAATTTTATTTATTTGTTTATGTATTTATGTAGAAGTAATTTATATTTACTATAACCATAATTGCAAATTGTGGACAACCAAAGTTGTAATGAAAGTTACCATCTTGAGTATAATTAAAATTTACAACTACAAATTACAATAACAAATTATTAATTAGATTTACAAGGTAGAAATTAAAAATTTGACACTCACAACTACAAATTTACAATCGCAAGTACAATTGTAGTTAGAATCATAACTTACAAATTTGTAACTACGGTTGCAAATTATTACATTATTTACAATATTGAAAAATTACCAAATAATTTACGAAATTAAAAAAAAAAAAATTGCAAACATTTTAATAATCTATCAATTAATTCTTATGGGGTGTTCAACTATGAAGTATTTAATTCATCACCCAACGATTCAAATTATTTTACAACTATAATTATAATTTACAATCATTATTACAATTTGTGGGATACAAATTGGTTCCAATAAAATCAAATAAAATAATGATAAAGGAAAATTTAAACTATCACAGATAATATCTATAGTCTGAAACACTAATACCATTCATGCTATTGTCCTCCGATATCTCTTTTAGTATCGACAACCTCGAATTATATAACTTTGTAATTTGACTTTTTCCCTTTGCATTTTGACAAACTATGTAACTTCAATCTAATTCTTGAAATCTTTAGCCATTCCTAGCCACTAATAAAACTTATCAACCAAATTTATTGTCTTTTCAATACAAAAATTCCCAATGAAACCTCCATTATGTGGTTCTCTTATAAGATTTTTCCTCGTGAATATTATTGGATTACATAAATAAGTATTTTATATGAACATCCTTCTTTATGAAATAGTCTAGGCATGTAATTCAATCATGAATACATGACTCTATATTGTTTTTCCCACGGGGACTTCACTTAGTGAGCCTCTCACATAGCACGTGCGATCGTGGGATATTAAAGAATACCCTTAATTTACAGATATATTGCCCCAAAGTCTTTTTGTTGAAATCCCCTCCCAATACTTAAAACCTCCTCCCCACCCATTTTTATACCTCAATCCTTATAAGCCACCCTACCCAACCCCACCTTAAACCCCTCATCCCCCCCAATACCTGCAATATATTGGTTCAATTTTTGATAATTTTAAAACCCACAATATGAACTAACGTGATAGGATATTGGCCAATAAGTGAAGCCCCGGTGGTTTTTCCATGCTTGGTAGAGTATTAATTTTTTTTTGATTTAACCACTCCAACACTTTTTATAAATGTTTTGTATGTTCTTATTTTGTCTCGCTAAAAATGAAAATATCATCTAAGTAAACACTGATAAACTTACCTACATAGGGTTTGAGTTCTAGTACTTCTTTCATTAGTCTCATAAAAGTACTTGGAGCAGTTGTTAAACCAAATGGAACAACTAAAAATTAATAAATATCTTCATTGGTCTTAAAATCATTTTTTCATTAACCTCCTTCATAAATGCACATTTTCTACTCTAGATCTCCACGCTTTTTGTCACGACACATTGGTTTAATCTTTTTAAATATATTTCCAATAATTAAAGATGTATTTGTTATATTTATTTAAAAATGTAAGAACAATTTAATCTAAGAGTAATAGATTTAAGGAGGGGAGAATTAAAAAGAAAAATATAGATTAAATTAGTCTTTTATTATAAGGGACAATTTTTTTAATAATGACTAATAAAGTCTTATAATTTATTACAAAGTATTTATGAAGAAAAGGGGTTAGGGGAATATATAAAATCAATATAGAAGAATAAAATGGGGGAATTAATGATTCAAAATTTATTTTATAATTAACTAAAGTAGATACATAAAATTTTGTGATTATCTAAAAATGATAAAAGAATAAAAAGGGGAAGAGGAAAGAGTAAATTTATAATGCTTCAAAATTGATGGTGAAGTAGGGTAAGAAATAAGAACCATGTTAAGGTAAGAATATGTAAGACATCATTTGAAAATAAGGGATAATTGGGATACAATTAATGCAAAAAAGAGATAATTATAAATAACAAGTAAAAATGAAAAGCACGGAAGACAAAATTAATGACTAAGATGGTGGATTAAGGGCTCTCCCATTGAATGTTATCCTCTATAACTTTAATTACCTCATTTTTTACCTTAATTACCCTATTACCACTATCACTTCAATTATCTATATATTTCATAATCACTCTAAAATTTATAACCTCTAACTCTTATAACCCTTAAAACATAACCCCCACAAAATTTAAATCCCAATCCATATAATCTATAATGACTATCACTTAACCTCTTTAATATAAACACTAACCATGTTAATACTTGACCCTTTAATCCCTAACTCATGAAATCCTCAAATTTTATAATCCTTAATCTTTAACCTCTAATTCTTAATTACAACCCCTAACTAAACCAAGAATACTAAACTATATGGTATTTACCCACTTAAACATATTTTTTTATGAAGTATATTGATGCACCTATGTTCAACAAACACACTAAATGACCATATGGGTAATTCCATATGATACGTTCACATATATGTGCACTAGTGCGCCATATCTATGTATATGCATAAAAAGCAAAAACTTGGTGACCAAAATGACCACAAAACCATCTTTGCTCCAAAGTATTTAATATTGTTAAAAATTTTAATATTTTAATATTGTTAAAAATTTTAATATTTTCCAAATAAAGTTAATTATATTAAATTAAATTTTTGAAAATAAGGCATTATTATTTTTCCATTCTCTAAGGCAGCGAATAGCAAGTCAGGTTTTTGAAGTTGGGTTTGCAATTGAAAAAATTCACAATTGAAATTCAACAATGTTAAAATTCAAATTAATATATTTTATGAACATATCCTAAATCCTGGCCACGCTAATCCCTAAACCCTACTCTACCATTGTCTAGAATAGGGAAGATTTGTGTATGCCTAGGTTCTGTAAGTGTTATGATCCAATTCAACAACCCAAGTAAATAAAATTCTATATAACGGAAATGGAAGTTATCATTAGATATTGTCGGTTATAAATGATGTTCTCAACGTTAAAAGTCGAAATAATAGATGCAGCTCATTGTTTTTCCTGTCACTCATTATCAATCATGATCTCGAAATTTGATCTTTCTAAATATGGAATAATATTTACATGGATCTTTCTAAATAAAGAATACAATCTTACAACAACACTTTTTAATTTACATGGTGTGCTATAATACAATACACTATCGTGATGTGTTTGTAATTGATGGATGCACCAATGCGTCTAAACACCATATGAACCACTATGGAACCAACCCGTAAAAGAAACTATCCTCTATATTTGATAGTGGGTAATTATATATGTATTTTTTTCTCTTGTAGACATGGGTGCGCTTAGTATCTCAAGACTCACTCGGCACCCTAAATCTCATTGTGCACCGTAATATGATGTTTTATTTTTTTGTGTTGTCATAATGGTGCATCCTTAAAAGTAGAGCCCCATGGCATTCATGTCTTTATGGCACACCAAGATTTTGTATTTTAAAAAAAATACAATGTGTTTTAAACTACAACACATCTATGCATCTATTAAAGAAAGCATCAGTGTCCAAAAAATCGAAAATAAAAAGTAAAAAATTGGATGAGTGTTGGAAACCTATCATATGTATCCTTAAAAAAATAAGAATAAAAATAAGAATACAATTAATAATAATATTAATTACATAGTCAATATGAACCCTAATAACATACCAAACTAATTCATCATTAATATTATATCTTAATATTAATATTCATTTTTATAAATAAAATAATACGATTTTAATGTTATCATATTAATAACAATTATGAATACCTTTATGACTATTAGTATTAGGTAAGTAATATTAATAGGTAATGTATAGTATGAATAATTGTTAATAATATTGTTAACTTTAAATATATATATAGAATTTCAATAAAACTCATTTTTTATTCATTAAAACCGATTAAATACAAATGTAATCAATTTTTAGTATAAAACTTATTTTATTAACATACATTAATACCTTTATTAAGGTTAATATTAGATTACTAATTTATCAATAGGTGATATATAGTATTAATATTTATTAATACTAAGGTTAGTATTAAATTTGTTTTCTAAAATAAAAACTTTTATTTATTAAATTTATTATTTATTAATATACTCTTTTGAGTTTTATAAAAAAATAAAAAATTGATTAAAATTATCAAATAATTCATAAAATTTAAATTTAAAAATCCTCCATTCAAAAAAAACAAAAAAAAATGAAAATATTCATTGTATGAAAATATTCATTGTCCGATATTTTTCAAACATATTCTATATTTATTTTCCTTCACTATATATGTTCGTCCTCTTGAGACACATCTCTCCTTAAGACAGCCCATATTGTGGCTTGAAACGTCGAGATAGATTAGTTTAATGCAGTTTCCATTCCTTCATTTCAAACTTCCAATCATCATTACATATTACTCATGAACAACAATAAAAATTTAGATGAATTGTTTTCTCATAACTTCAAAATGAGTGAGAATTATTTATTTATTTTATTTATTTATAAGGCTTTTAAAAAAATACCTAATTGTTCATTATTTTGGCAAAATTTCGAAGGAAGAGTTTTGAGAAAGAGAGTTATGAGGGATGAGTTTGGAGCAACCCAGTTATTCTGAAAATCAAAATTTATAAGTTGTGTTGACTCAAACAAGGTCCTCTATAACATAACTTTTAAGTATGTAAATTGTTACTATTATTTTCATATTTAAATTTTCTAGTTATTTTTTTTAGTTTTATGTGGCCACAAAATTTTACATTACAATTTAAATACCTCGATTGTTTCACAATTCAGATTTTTATTCTTAGGTATTTTAGATTTTTTGGGTTTTTATTTGTATACACCAGCGTAGATCCAAATCCTAGGCTCTATCAAGCGCCGAGATGGATCAAATCTATCGAGGTGCTCTTAGGTATCCATTGATTTGATTCAAACCAAAAGACACATCTTTTTATTTAAGGTCCACATATAATATTTTTATTATTAATATTTAATATTATTTACGGCCATGGTTCTAAAACCATATGCAATGCCCTCCTACAACCATTGGTTGTTTAGGAGGCCTTGCACATGGTCTTAAAACCATTTGCAAGGCCCTCCTAAACCATGTACAATAAAACCATGGGTTATTTAGGAGGCCTTGCACATGGTTTAAAAACCATGTGCAAAGCTTCCTAAACCATGTACAATAAAACCATAGGTTGTTTAGAATGCCTTGCACATGGTTTTAAAACCATGTGCAAGGCCAACATTTTTTTGCGGATAATTCAATTTTTTTTTTTTTTTTTTTACCCACATATTTTCTTTACGAATAATTAAATTTTTACTTTTTTATTGTTTTGTTAGGTAGGAAGATTATAACATCTCCCCCATATTAGATTGTTTTTGTGGCCGACATTTATTTTGGCCAATTAGAAAATTTATTTTTTATTAATAAAAATAATGTTACGAAAGTGCTTATTTTTTTATTTTCCCGACATGTTACAAACATTAATAACGTTACAGCATGTTACAAGATCTCTCCCATAATATTCACTATCACTATTATTTTTTGCCAACATGTTACAAATGTTACTAACGTTACATCACGTTACAAGATCTCCCCCATACTGGGCTATAGAGCGCTTATCGGCGCAATAAGTTGTTGGGTGTAATGGGAATCTTCTAGGGTCGAATCCAAAACATTGTGAGCCTTGTCAATTTTTTTCAATCGTTTAAAAAACCGTTATGCAGTTTCTGGTGTGTTCTATTTGCCTAAATGAACCAATGGGTAGATAGTACAAATGCACAAGTTATGTTCGGCCTATTAATTTAAAAAAATATGCTTATAATGTTGTCAATGCATTGTATTTGTTTAATGCCAGGTGCGTTAATTGTGAAAGCGCACCATTTCACTTTTTCGGTGCTTTACAGTTAATAAGTTTCCATAGCAATTGCGTTTGCAAAAAAAAAAAAATCCTTTTGTGATTAATGGTGCTTCAACATTGGAGCAACTATGCATCCATATATTCAAAGCACTAGTGTGTTTAATATGTGGAAACCTATAGGTATAGCCGTTTCTTGATTTTTTATTTTGAAGATTTGTAATTTTTTGTATAATATACTTAATAGCTTCTTTATTTAAATTGATCCATGTTGCTTATTGATAGGAAATGAGAGATAAAATTTCAATGAACAACAATTCTAATCAACATGATAGGAGCACATCCATAGTCGAGAAGAAGGCAAGTTCTTTTTAATTTTTATATCAAATTAATATTTTTGAAATATTTGTAAATTTAATTTAATATCCATTGGTTAATGTCTCACATGCATATCCAAAAAATGAGGAAGCTCCATAATATATTTTGCAATCTAAGTGCAGGAGATCATAAAACCTTGTTGGAAAGTTGCAGAGGGATGAATCAAGTCAATGAAAAGAAATCAATATGATTTTTTTGTTGAATTTTGAGCAATATTGTACTTAAGAATATTCAATAATAACTTTCAAACAAACTAATTTTGAAATTTATGTAGGGACTGATCACAATAGAAGGAAATGTGAACATAAGAAAAAACAAATTATGGAAGATGTAAATGATAATGAATTGGTAATTAGGTCATCTGGAGCGGCGTTGGAAGTTAATGAAAGGGTAAAAACTTCTATAAAACCATGAGTGATATAGTGGAAAGAACGTATATACATAATTTATACTTGCAATATAAAAATCAATTTAATGAGTTAAAGAAGCAGGTTATATCTAGACTACAGGAGATGTTTCCGGAGCAAAGGTCAATGAGACCTATCAGACTTACAATAGAAAAAACATACAACAACAAAAATTAATATTCTTAAACATGTTTTTATATAATATGTATGTACTACTACAAAGCATTCATTTATTAATATTATTTTTTCTATTTTTTTCATATCAACGTAAAAGTAGTTTGATGTCATTTTGCATTTACAATAAGATTTTGAAAATCCCAAATGATGCACAAGGTGATATCTAAAATATGCCAGTAGGGATGTCAAAAAAAATGTACAACGAGATTGTCAAGGAAATGGATATAATTGCATCACAGGAGGATCCATCTCAACAAAATGACCGTGCTTCAAATGTGTGAAATCATTGAAATTTCATATTATGTACATCTAATTAATTAATTAAACATTAAATATTAAGCTTTTGTTTTTTTTTGTTACAGAAATGAAAAGAAAATGGGACCCATTCAACACATAACACAGGAATACAAGGAAAAAGGGCTTGATAGCAAAGTTTGTGAGTAGTTGTGATTTCCTTATAAGAGCTTAAGATTTATTATTGGTTATGATCTTTACAGTTTGTTTTGTTTTTTTTTAAATGATCAATATTTAATGTCTTCAAATGGGTGTTAACATATAAAGACGATCCATTGGATGAATTGATTGAAATTGACTAATAAATGTTGGCATAACAAAACTTAATTATGGAAATTGTCAGTATCTATGTTGTTTTAATTTTATCATTTTATAATTAATATGACAACAAAAAATATTTATATTAAATCTATGATTTGTGATGGATATAAAACTTGCAGGAAAAAAAATATGGAGTGGAGGCAACATAAGAGTTATTAAGAGAAGGCGTGATATTTGGTTTTGAAAGAATGTGTATCATTCATGACTTAATTCTTTCTATGATACATCATTGTTACGGAGAGAGATTCCTATGGCTTGGGGTACCACAACAGATAGCTAGACTCCAAAAATCAATCTTTCCCAATATGCAATAGAAATAAAAACATCTAACACTAAAGGATCGAACC
>LPNX011047025.1:208188-242461 GCA_001517045.1 Pseudotsuga menziesii
TAGCTTTTCAAAGGTATACTGAAAGGTCGAATCCGTGCTATCTCAAGGCATATGGAAGGCCAGGAGTCATATGAATCGGATCCAAGTCAAGGAATGCTCCAAAGGATTTTGGATTATGTACACATCCCGATGTACGCGAATATAGAGGGAATATCCGCGTATGTACACGGTTATTGGGGAAAAGGCCGCGTATATCACTTTTCTTATGTTTTTAGGGATGGTCAAGGATACATCAAAAGACAAAAAGTGGTCCATATGGGCTAATGAGTCTGCAGCGGGGCAGGGGAAGGCCATACAATGTGTGATTCACCTAGTGTGGTGAAATCCGCTATAACAATCATTCTTCAATTTACATTCATGTATATTATCTACTTTAATATGTATTATTCCATGTAATGTAGATACACTTAGTACACTTTATTTTTATATTTGTAGATGGAATTTGAAGAAGAGGAAAACAATCAAGGAAATCAACAAAACGTTCAACCAAATAACCCAAGTGATGCAAGTGGCTCAAACACGGATAACGGTTCCAACGAAGAATGATGATCCATATATTTTGGATGTTAATGCAAGTTGTTGTATATTTTGATATAATTATCTACAAAAATCATACATTTTAATGAATAATGTATTGTACATAGTGCCCCAATTGAAATACATGTTACTAGTAAGTGTAACAATTATGTGCATGTCAACATTTTAATTATTGTAGACTTTATGTTGTCCCTTCATTTTATATGTCAAAGGGCCTCTTAATGATATATCATAAAATGACAAATTGTATTATATTGTATTCTCTAGTGTAGTTAAACATTAAAAGTTAAATCACTAATTAAATAAATGGAGGATTAAATAATATTACATTAGTTGCAAAATTTTATGATATAATAAATTATTCCAAACATCATCTCCAAACACAATAATAAAAATTCAAATTAATATTACTATAAAACTATATCAATTTCTGATAAATAATAAATTAAATAAAAAATAAATCAAATAGATATATTCTAATGCAATGTCAGTAGTTATGGCTCACCAAATAGAATAAAATGTGCGGTTCTTTATATCTTTATCATTGCACTGGTGTGTTTATATCATTACATCACTGATGTGTTTATGTATTTTCAGCACCAGTTTGTTTAAGAGATAGTCACACACCCCAGTTTTTTTTTATACTATTACATGTCGATGCACTATGGTATATTACTGCACCATTAAATTTTAAAAATATAGTAAGCATAAACATCCCAATCAACTCTATTGGTGTGTTTTCCTTTAGTTGTCGCACTGACTCTTTGTAATAGATAGCGAGCACCAATTCTTCTTAACAGTAAGAGAGCATGAGTGCTTTGTAATAGTTCATAAACATTAGTGATAGTTTTAACACAACTTGCATCTATACGTATATTGAATATAACACCTATGTTATTTAATAGGTCATAAGAATCCGTGCATATAATGCTATAAAGCACTAGTTTCTGTTAAAATTTTGTTATGCATCGATGCAATGTGTAATGCCATGCACCAATGCTTATTGTGCTTATATGCATTAGTGATTTTATTGGTTACAAAGGCCTCGATGAATTAGGTGTGTGTTAGCACGTATTCATTTCATCCAATAAATCTCACTGGAAAAAAAACTCTAGCCACCAAGTTTTGATTGCTATAATTGGCTTCTGTCAAAAGATATGCTAAAACATACGTTACCATTTGCGTAGCTTGTAGCATAGTTTTTTTTTATAATTTTGGCCAATCTTGTAACACTAATAACCTTCACTATAACCCCCACTACAAATCCTTTTCCTCATAGTGAATAACTTCTTGAGCTTGCAAACAGATCGTTTGTTCTGATCTTGAACTAACCTATCTAGTTTTTTTGTATACATATCCTTATCCAAATATCCATATAAAATTGTTTTAGCATTTAGTTTCTCTAACTCAATATCAAGTAACGCTATTGATCTATTGCTAACACTACATGAATATAAAACAAGCTTAACAACTGGTGAAAAAAATTCATGGAAATCAATACCTTCCAAATTCCCTTTTAGCTACCAATCAAGCTTTGTACCTTTTATCTTTTACTATGTTTGATTTTATGAGAGGAGAATCATCAAAAACTGCATCTATGTTAATGATGATATTGTAGGTAGTAGGATCCACAATATATATTACTTAACACCATCACCATAACCAACAAAGGTATACCTATTTGATCTCTTCTAGAATATTCCATTCTTTCACAATTAATGGTGATTAATTTACCAAATAACATGACTTCTTATATCGGCAACTCTTGTTACAATTAAGAATGCCTTTCGATCCCAACTTCCTCGCAATAATTTCCAAATTTTGAACAAAAAAACCTTAATTTATCCACCTCGAACACTGCAATCGAAAACATAACCGAATCCGGGTTGACATAAGGGTATGTGAAAGCTAATGAGGGTCTCTTTTGACAAATTAAATGCAATAGAAAACTAAAAAAACAAGCATCCATCAACTTACATGGATATTTTGAGACACTTACAAAATGAATCTTGCGAATGAGTAAAAAACAAGAAATGTAAGAAATTGAATGACATTTCCAAATATGTAATTTTTATCTATTGAAAATGTTCTTAACTATATAAAGTTAGATATTTTTTTTTGGGCACTTTTTATTTTTAGGACAAATTATAAGGTATATGTTTTTGTGGGTGTAGCCTTTGAGTGACTAAATGATGGAATAAACTTACGAAAACTGGTCGACATATAGAGAACATATAGTACAAGTGCACGACTATTTTTCCAATAACAAAAATAATTTTTTAATTTTTTTTTTAATTATCTAGGCGATCAAACCTAAAAAACGGTATGTCAATTATGGGTGTAGCGTTTGAATGTCTTAACGCAATTATTTGGAAATGGATTTTTTATAGCATGTAGAGGTCGTTGTTCTTTAGTGCACCATACAATATTTTTTAAATGGTTGAGAAATGAAAGAGATATGGACAAAACACTAACAACGTGTGTTTTGAGTTGAGGAGTGATGACAGAAGATAAATAAGAAAAAAAATAGAAAAAAAATGTATTCTTGTTAAAATTTACATATTTGGAATCTGCAAAAATAACCATATATGTTTCTAAAATTTCATTAAAAATGGAGGTGTACAGCATAATGTAACCAACAACTAAACATGAGCATATTGAAAATTTGGATATAATGCTGAATTAGCCATGGTTTATCATACTCCAAGGCATAGGCATGTTGAATCCAAAGAAAAGTCCGAAGCAGACAAATAGGCATAAGAATGCCATGCAAGCATGGGTGGATGCTCGGCCTTATCATTTGGAGGGAATACACTTTTGAATTTAAACAAAATAGGAGCGCGTTTTATTGAAGCAAAATGAGAGCGTTTTATTGAAGCAAAACGGGAGCGTGTTTTAGTGAAGCAAAATGGGAGCATGTTTTATTGAGTCACAATGTGCACACATTTTTAAATACTACAATCAGTGCTTGTTTTGTAAATTATACCAATAATTTTATTATTTTATGTCCCCCCACTCCCATCTCCCCCCTAACTCTTACTAACCCCCCCTCCTCCTCTTCCTACCTCTAACCCCCCCTCTTCCTGTCCCTCCCTTTAACCCCCCTCCTTTCTCTTCCTAACACCCCACCCCCCCATTTTCTCTCTCTCTCTCTCTCTCTCTCTCTCTCTCTCTCTCTCTCTCTCTCTCTCTCTCTCTCTCTCTCTCTCTCTCTCTCTCTCTCTCTCTCTCTCTCTCTCTCTCTCTCTCTCTCTCTCTCTCTCTCTCTCTCTCTCTCTCTCTCTCTCTCTCTCTCTCTCTCTCTCTCTCTCTCTCTCTCTCTCTCTCTCTCTCTCTCTCTCTCTCTCTCTCTCTCTCTCTCTCTCTCTCTCTCTCTCTCTCTCTCTCTCTCTCTCTCTCTCTCTCTCTCTCTCTCTCTCTCTCTCTCTCTCTCTCTCTCTCTCTCTCTCTCTCTCTCTCTCTCTCTCTCTCTCTCTCTCTCTCTCTCTCTCTCTCTCTCTCTCTCTCTCTCTCTCTCTCTCTCTCTCTCTCTCTCTCTCTCTCTCTCTCTCTCTCTCTCTCTCTCTCTCTCTCTCTCTCTCTCTCTCTCTCTCTCTCTCTCTCTCTCTCTCTCTCTCTCTCTCTCTCTCTCTCTCTCTCTCTCTCTCTCTCTCTCTCTCTCTCTCTCTCTCTCTCTCTCTCTCTCTCTCTCTCTCTCTCTCTCTCTCTCTCTCTCTCTCTCTCTCTCTCTCTCTCTCTCTCTCTCTCTCTCTCTCTCTCTCTCTCTCTCTCTCTCTCTCTCTCTCTCTCTCTCTCTCTCTCTCTCTCTCTCTCTCTCTCTCTCTCTCTCTCTCTCTCTCTCTCTCTCTCTCTCTCTCTCTCTCTCTCTCTCTCTCTCTCTCTCTCTCTCTCTCTCTCTCTCTCTCTCTCTCTCTCTCTCTCTCTCTCTCTCTCTCTCTCTCTCTCTCTCTCTCTCTCTCTCTCTCTCTCTCTCTCTCTCTCTCTCTCTCTCTCTCTCTCTCTCTCTCTCTCTCTCTCTCTCTCTCTCTCTCTCTCTCTCTCTCTCTCTCTCTCTCTCTCTCTCTCTCTCTCTCTCTCTCTCTCTCTCTCTCTCTCTCTCTCTCTCTCTCTCTCTCTCTCTCTCTCTCTCTCTCTCTCTCTCTCTCTCTCTCTCTCTCTCTCTCTCTCTCTCTCTCTCTCTCTCTCTCTCTCTCTCTCTCTCTCTCTCTCTCTCTCTCTCTCTCTCTCTCTCTCTCTCTCTCTCTCTCTCTCTCTCTCTCTCTCTCTCTCTCTCTCTCTCTCTCTCTCTCTCTCTCTCTCTCTCTCTCTCTCTCTCTCTCTCTCTCTCTCTCTCTCTCTCTCTCTCTCTCTCTCTCTCTCTCTCTCTCTCTCTCTCTCTCTCTCTCTCTCTCTCTCTCTCTCTCTCTCTCTCTCTCTCTCTCTCTCTCTCTCTCTCTCTCTCTCTCTCTCTCTCTCTCTCTCTCTCTCTCTCTCTCTCTCTCTCTCTCTCTCTCTCTCTCTCTCTCTCTCTCTCTCTCTCTCTCTCTCTCTCTCTCTCTCTCTCTCTCTCTCTCTCTCTCTCTCTCTCTCTCTCTCTCTCTCTCTCTCTCTCTCTCTCTCTCTCTCTCTCTCTCTCTCTCTCTCTCTCTCTCTCTCTCTCTCTCTCTCTCTCTCTCTCTCTCTCTCTCTCTCTCTCTCTCTCTCTCTCTCTCTCTCTCTCTCTCTCTCTCTCTCTCTCTCTCTCTCTCTCTCTCTCTCTCTCTCTCTCTCTCTCTCTCTCTCTCTCTCTCTCTCTCTCTCTCTCTCTCTCTCTCTCTCTCTCTCTCTCTCTCTCTCTCTCTCTCTCTCTCTCTCTCTCTCTCTCTCTCTCTCTCTCTCTCTCTCTCTCTCTCTCTCTCTCTCTCTCTCTCTCTCTCTCTCTCTCTCTCTCTCTCTCTCTCTCTCTCTCTCTCTCTCTCTCTCTCTCTCTCTCTCTCTCTCTCTCTCTCTCTCTCTCTCTCTCTCTCTCTCTCTCTCTCTCTCTCTCTCTCTCTCTCTCTCTCTCTCTCTCTCTCTCTCTCTCTCTCTCTCTCTCTCTCTCTCTCTCTCTCTCTCTCTCTCTCTCTCTCTCTCTCTCTCTCTCTCTCTCTCTCTCTCTCTCTCTCTCTCTCTCTCTCTCTCTCTCTCTCTCTCTCTCTCTCTCTCTCTCTCTCTCTCTCTCTCTCTCTCTCTCTCTCTCTCTCTCTCTCTCTCTCTCTCTCTCTCTCTCTCTCTCTCTCTCTCTCTCTCTCTCTCTCTCTCTCTCTCTCTCTCTCTCTCTCTCTCTCTCTCTCTCTCTCTCTCTCTCTCTCTCTCTCTCTCTCTCTCTCTCTCTCTCTCTCTCTCTCTCTCTCTCTCTCTCTCTCTCTCTCTCTCTCTCTCTCTCTCTCTCTCTCTCTCTCTCTCTCTCTCTCTCTCTCTCTCTCTCTCTCTCTCTCTCTCTCTCTCTCTCTCTCTCTCTCTCTCTCTCTCTCTCTCTCTCTCTCTCTCTCTCTCTCTCTCTCTCTCTCTCTCTCTCTCTCTCTCTCTCTCTCTCTCTCTCTCTCTCTCTCTCTCTCTCTCTCTCTCTCTCTCTCTCTCTCTCTCACACACACACACACACATCCCTATGTCTCCCCTTACCACTAACACCCCCTCCCTTATATCACTCGCCAACCAATCCAACTACCTCTAACCCCCACCCCTTACTACATCCCCTCTACAACACCTAGACACCCCCACATTAATCTAACCCCCCCCACTCCTAAACTTCTAACACACCCCTTCCTCTCTCTCACACACACATCCACAGGTCACCCCATACCACTTGTTGAGCCTCATTTTGTTATCATTTTTGGCATTAAAATAACACATTTAAATGTATATTTTATTATCTTTTGTGTATTTTATGTCACGCAGATCATTATTTAGCACAAGGTAAGAACAAATTTTATGTTTATCGAACTTTGGTTATGAATATCATTTTTATGATTTTATTAATTCAAATCTATATTATTTAAAGCATATTTGATGTATTAACTGATTTATAAATTTGTTTATAGATTTTATAATCTATTTGGGCTAAATTTATAAACAATACGCATTTAGATTACCATTTAGCCTGATCTACACAACCACTATCCAGCTGATCATCCAGCTTACGACGTAGCTCACTGTCCAGCTCACGATCCAACTCACGATCCAACTCGTTGTCCAATTTTCCATCCAAATTGCTAATCAATCTGCGTGCTGTCCATAACCGATTTCAGGCATTTAATGTTGAAACAGCCTGCAAACAAACTGATTATCCACGCATCTGGGTAATGAAGCTACGTTCTAGATAGTTCACTAGACTACAATCTCCTTTGCTTGCCACCACAACATCAATTCATGCGTTTGAAGGGATGCCACCACGTCACCATCCCATGCGCTTAAATAATGAACAACCTACATTCTAGAGGATCGTTGCTGTCATGATGCTATTGCTCAACACCTATTGTCACACCCCGGTTTTGACCCCATTGCATTAGATGTATATGATGTATATATTGTAAATTATCATGGAGGGGAGCTCAAGGCCAAGGCCCCACCATTGATTGGTTATGCTATGTTTCAGGTTGAAATTTGTCACCGATGGTGTATCGAGCCATGCGGCATAGATATTAAGTTTTGTCATCATGTACATATGCATATTTAATTAAATGAACCCGACCAGCTACACTCGCGGCAACTAAATTGAGAGGGGGCATGATTTTCACAAGGATAAGGGTGGGGAAATTGTCAAACCTTGAGCCATGATGGAAAAACCCATGTGTCCTCTCTCTTTGTTTTATCCATGTCAGTCCATTCCTACACGCACACTCCACCAGCAATGAAGCTCACGACTGCATTTCACTCCCGCGGGAATTCCACTCCCCCCCACGACAGTGCTGAAATGCTCATGCACCCCTTACTCGCGTCAATCCATGGTTTGTTCATCCGCGTAGCAAGCTGGGAGTTGTTCATCCTCATTCAGGAGCAGAATTTGCTCACGCTCACGCACAGGATTTTCTTGGTTTTATTCACGCAGTCCTTTCCTCCACGGATTGGCGGATGTTGTGGCTGTATATTCTCCCCACCGGCCGATTGTGGGTTCTGCGTTGTTGTTGTTGCTCATGCACAGGCTGGGAGACTATAATTTCTTCCTAGTGTGGTCTGTGTAATTCTTCCCATGGATTCATTGCCTTGGACGTGCTATAGTTCCTCAAGATTTGTTGTGTTTCTGTGATCTCCCTTACACTGTGATTGTTGTGGTCTTCTTTATATTTTGGGGATGTGAATCTATTCATTTCACGCACTGTGTTTGCTGTTGCATTTTGGGACTGTTGATTTCCCCCATGTTGTAAATTGTGTGCACTGATACATTCAGTGGCCTATTGAAATTCGTTTGGGAGTCATTTCCTCTGTTCAGCTATAACCGCTGATTCAATTGCATGAGTGCAATGGTTGGTCTTCAGACTATGTTGGGAGCATGGATGGGGGCTTGGTTTGCTTGATAAACCTGGTGGCTGGAAACCACATAGACAGAGCTAGAGGGTTGGATTTCTTCTCCACAACCCCTGAATAGCACTAGAAGGGAATGCAGGGCCTGAGGGACTGTGTAGCAGAGAAGGGACTGATTCCTTGTGTTGGGTGTTTTAGAAGTCAGGCTAGTTTTGGTGTAGGTGTTCTTGGATCTGTAATGAGCTCACCAGCTTAGCATTGAGCCTTTCCCAACTCCTTGATGGCCTGATAAACCTAACCATGTTGGCTTGGATGTCTTGTTGATGGTCTGATATACCCAACTGTGTTAGCTTGGCTTTTTTTTGGGTATCCTTGGCTATGTGTAAGCCTACTAGTTCCCTTATTCCTTGGAGAATCATGCCCAGCTCGGGGGTGGCAGCACTGCTGAGAGATTAAGGAGCATGCTGGCCTATGGTTGGGTGGAACGTTGCAGCGACGTAGCTGGTTGCGGATTGAATTCTTCATAAGATAAGTGATCTTGCTCATTTTACTTCTGCAACCATATTTTTTGTTAATGATCATGATGAACATGTTGAATGAATGCTTGTATGAATGTACGATGTTTCCACTATGTCTGATAGATAATTGTAGCTGTGTATGATAACCAACTGCATTTGTGCATGCTCTACTGCAATGCATTCCGTTTGTAGCATTTTTTTATGAATTCACATGTTCATGGGGCTGGTAGCCCTGATGGTTAACTCCATGGGTCGCGTCCTCTTCACCAGTCGGAGGGATGGGGACGTGACACCTACCACCCCTCTGTGCATTTAAAGGAATGGAGTGATCTCATTCTAGAAGATCACTATCATGTATGCTACTTGTGCTCAAAACCACACCACAGCCACGATAAAAAAGGAGCCTGTTGGGCCCAAAAATGACCCATTTTTTACCCCCTTTACTTACCTCTTTTTGCTTCATCGTACTCTATTACGTACTCTAAACATATGTTTTTCCTTCACTCAGTCCCTCAATTCATACATGTATGGTTAATCATTGTCTTATTTTATTAATGCTTAAGATTGTTGTAATTATGGATTTACATCTTAAATTATGCTAACATATCTTTGTTTTATAAAGATAATTTGAGATGTAAAGGATACAAGTGTAGAAGGCTGAACATGCCAAGAGAGGGATGAACATTCATTGCTGAGATGATCTCCATCCATTCCATCATTTCTCAAAGAACGCAGTCCAAGGATACTATTCCATGCGAGCTATACAAAGGTAGCTGCAACAGGCTACAACAGATTTGAAGGCAATAGTGTGCCGCTGCTCAAAAATAGCTGCAATTCACAGAGTATCTTCTCAGTTGATCATGATCATTATTTCTGTCTCGATTAACATCCTTCCTATATTTTCCGCTTTCATCTTGCCATGACTATAACAGCTTATCATAATTAGGGCAGCTTGAAGATCAGAGATCTTCATGGCTTCCTGATAATAGTGGGAAGCTGTTATGATTGGAATTGTATAAATACTAGGAACTATTATGAGCCAAGGGTTGAAAAATTAATCAAATTATTGTATCAGCTGTGACTGAGGTTGTGTGCTCATCCCCCATTTTAATACAAGGAGTTTGATTCTTCAGATCTTAGCGTTCTAATGTGTGTTACTTCTAGCATCTCTATGTGAAGGTTGGGCCTGCCTTGCCACAGGGATTGTTGAGTTAATTAGGTATTTTATTTATTCTATTGTGTGGTTGGATTTTGTGATAATTTCCTTTATTTACAGTAAGTTGCAATAGTCATTGATTTGCTGTGTGTCATTTGAATAATCAGTAATTTCATCATCTGTAAACTGTAGTGGTGTGGTGTGTCAGTCAACTGTATAGGTTAGCTTTCTTTTATGCAACTGTGTGATAGTTGTGACAACTCTGTTCATCCCTAGTTCTTTCAATCACTGTTTTGTTTAGGTATTTGCAGTTTGTTTTTTCACATTTATAATTGCATAATTTAATTCCTGTACTTTGAATTTCTAGAATAAGCTGAATTCAGATAGTTGAGATGGATCTTCAGATGGTTTGGTAATTAAGGATTTAACTTTTTGCAAAATTAATCTAGATGTTATTTCCTGAATCTTTTAATTCTATATTAAATATTGTAAGAAGGTACTTGTGATTTCATTTTTAAGAAGGTAAACTAGATCAAGTAGATTATGGGATGAGTCCAGCTGAACAGGAAAGTAGGGTCATTCAATTACAGCATCAGCTACTTAGTGTTTAAGCATATACAGTGCACATTATCCTTGAAATAAGAGACTTCCCTGGGTTGACAATTTATATTGAACACTCTGTATGCTGTGTTTAATTAACTTGCATATAGAGTGCCCAACATTTTGGTGTCGTTGTCGGGGAGGATAATTATTAGACACTGTAGTAGTTGCATCCAGTAATTATATTTATTCATTCTTCTTCAGTTTTTTAGTTTTCATGTTTTGGGTTGCATGAATACAAGAAGGGTACAACGTGACCATCTTCTAAATCCCAGAACCCCACTAAAAACACTAACATTGTAGGTGGTTAAGGCCGTGGGCGAAATCCAGCATTGGGAAGATGAATGTTCATTGACGACCTAGTTGATAAGAACAATTCTTCTACTAGGGCTCACTATTAGGAAACACCCTATTAGAATAAGCCCAGTTACCCCTAGAGTGGCAGCGTCAGTCTCTACAGCAGAGAACACACGAGGAGCTCCAACACCCTCAGATATCTTTCCGGAGTAAGACAGAGTTAGTATTGCAGGATTGGCTAAACAAGATTTGATCTATCACATTAACGGGAAGGTTGTAACTGAATAGGGGTGGACACAGTTCCATCAAAAATTTAACGATCGGTGGAAGGACGAAGAGGATAAAACAGAGGAAGATATGAGCAACAGATGCGATCCTGAGGATCACGAAGAAGCAATGGGAGAAAATCATCATCACGAGGGTAACTCCCCACCTGAAGGGACGGTTGCTACACTACAGTTCCCAATTCAACTTCCAGGAGCGATAGCCCCCATGAATAATATATCGTCATCAATGTTGCCTCGCTTTTATGGAAAAGTGGTAGAGGATCCGAACGAATTTATTTTTGAATTTGACATCCTCTGTCGCAGCTACGACTACACCACCAATGCAAAGAAGCTAAAAAATTTTCCTGCCACTATGAAGGACAATGAATTATGTTGGTTTATGAGCCTGGGAGGGGGAATTTTCACTACCTGGGACTAGATGAAACATGTGTTCCTGGATAAATATCAGGAGTATTGCAATACCAAGGACAAGAGAGAAGAACTGTTTAAAATGGTACAGAGGGACGAAGAAAGTATGGAAGATTTTATTGAAAGGCTTTTATATAATGTGCAGAGATTTGGACAGACTAATATAGGGTTAGATGTGCTCAAAATAATCCTACTTCGTTGGATTAGGGAATATTTCCTAGGCATGTTAAACCTGTTAGGAAAGGGGGATATCTCCAAGGAGTCCTTTGAAAAGATCATTGAACTGTGCAAAATATATTCCAGGGGATCTTCCAAGAACAACATACGGGACAAATGGGACAAATTAGAACATGATGTCTTAGACAGAACACAAAAGTCATCTAATGAAGGAGCCACCCGGGTAGAAATAAGAAATATCCTTAAAAATTTCAAGATATAAATGATGAGCTCCATCTCCTCGGAAATAAATGTCCTGAGGGAGAAACAGAAACAAGCAGTAGAGGATCTCACACCTTGTGTATTCTGCCATAAATGTATGAAGAACCACCCTCTAAAGGAGTGCCCACTCGACAAGGTAAAGTGTATCAGTTGTGTGAGCTGAACCATGACACAAAAGAATTCCTTCACTAACTCAAGTGAAGGCAGTTCTACAGGCATCAATTCCAGATGTGGAACCAACTTACTTTATTGCACAGAAAAATCCCTGGTAGTTTCGAAATCAAGGTATGACTCCAGACTTATTTCCATTTTTGAATAACATGAATAATTGGAATAATATGTAGCACATGAATACACAATTCCCTTCATCTTATTCTAACCCTCAATGGTACCCCTCTCAACCTCCAATGCAAAATTTTAACTCCTGGAACCCCTCGACACAACCACCAAACCAACAAAATTTTTGGTCTCCTGGATGGAGGAACTTCCATCCAGGGATCCAGTTTCCCCATAACCAACCTTCTCAACAACTTCCACATCAAATGTTTCCTCATCAACCATACCCTCCTCAACAATATCCTCAGCCTTATCAGTAGTCACAGCTGCAACTCCAGAATAATGATGTCCCCAATATGCCAATATGACCATAGTTACCTACTCAACCTAAGCTCAACTGAAATAATAAAGCAGTCCATCAGTTTGAGACTGCCAACATGCCCTCTTACTCCATTACTCCTGTACCCTGCAAAGATATCTTTTTACGATCATCGAGGGTAGTGGAGCCTTTGATCATTGAGGATGTTCCATCCTCTGTGCGTGAAAAAAGGATAAACCCACAATGTTTATCCAATACAGTGACCCCCATTATTGAAGACGTTGAACATCCTACTAATTTTCTAGCTGAAACACATAAAGACACATTTATCGACACACTACCTACACAATTGATTAGGGAACCACCATACCCTAAAAGATTAATGTTACCGAAGGTAGTGGGACAACCTCAATTTAACCTCTTAGGAGAGCTAAAAAATCTTTATGTTAAAATTCCACTCCTTTAGGCCCTTCAAGACATACCTATCTATTCTAGAACCGTTCAGGATCTGTGTACAAGGAAACCAGGAAGAAAAACCAAGGATCCTCCCACTGTTCATGTCATAGGGAAATTATCTGAATTAATAATGGGAAAAACCCTCTTGGCCCTGGGAATCCCACTGTCACTGTGCAGATTGGGAGCACACAAATACCCAACGTACTGGTAGACTTAGGTGCAGCAATTAATGTCATGACCATTGAAACTGTAAGGTAACTTGGGCTCACTAATCTTAGGCCAACTCCTACTATTTTGAACTGGTAGATAGATCCACTATTAAACCTAAAGGAATCTTGGATGATATCGTTATCTTAGTTGATTCTTGGGAGTATCCTGCTGACTTCTTGGTTTTACAACCTAAGTCGCAGCTAGGAGTACACCCATTGATCCTGGGAAGGCCCTGGTTAGCTACAATTGATGCTTGCATCAACTTTCGATTTGGGTATACGACCATATCAGATGGAACCGAGATAAAGAACCTCACTCTCTATCCTCCAGCTCGGCTGAGCTTAGAAGTTGAAACTCCATTATGGATGGAGCCATAGGAAGAAGAGGGCTTTCAACCATTATTAATGATAGGGAAGGCCTTGAATTTTAAAGATGAAACTGGATATGATGCCATTAATAATTTCATCAATGAACCCACTTCTGTTAATAAGAAAATTTATCAGATCCTGAATGCTACTCTAGGTGAAGAGGAACAAGAAAATCTCACAGAGGAAACATTAGTCAGTGATACTCACATAGTTCCAGTGTTGAAAAATTCAGAAAGTGTTCCTATCAAGGTAGAGTCTATAAAAACCTTGAATGTCAATCCTAGTCTTACCCCAGATGAACAGGAATGCCTAATCACTCTCTTAAAAAAACACAAGGGGGCATTTTCCTGGGATTACATAGACATGAGGGGCATCCATTCTAATCTGTGCACCCATCACATTTATATCAAAAGTGACTTTAGGCCTGTGTGCCAACCTCAACAATGAATGAATCCCAATCTTAGGGACATAGTGAAGGAACAAATTCATAATAATAATAATAATAATAATCTATTTTTAAGGTCACCGCCAAGTGAGACACCAAATTGGTGTATGAGACCCCCTTGTTTGTGGGACAAGGGACCCCCCTCTACGCAGCGATTTAACTGCTAATGTCTACAGAGGTGTACATACACTACCCCCCTTGGATTTGAACCCGTGACCTCCTAAGAGGAAACACATGCTCTTAACCATAAACTCTTGGAAGCAGGATTTATATATCCCATTTCAGATAGCGAGTGGATGTCTCCACTCATGATAGTACCCAAGAAGAATGGTAAATGGAGAGTCTGTGTGGACTATAGAGAGCTGAACAAGGCAACACAGAAATATCACTTTCCCTTGCATTTCATCGATCAAGTACTCGACAGCTTATATGGGAAGAAGTTTTTCTCCTTCTTGGATGGGTTTAGCGGGTACAATCAAATTCACATTTCTCCTGAAGACCAGGATAAAACTACCTTCACCTGTCCCTGGGGAACTTTTGCATACAGAGTGCTTCCCTTTGGTTTATGCAATGCACCAGCCACATTTCAAAGAGTTGTGATTGGCATCTTTTCAGAATTAGTTAATGATAGTATGGATATTTTCATGGATGATTTTACTCCTTATGGAAAATACTTTGAAGAAGCATTGAAAAAATTGGAAAAGGTTTTAACTCACTGGGAACAGACCCAACTATCTTTGAACACTAAAAAGTGCCATATGATGATGAGTGAAGGATTAGTATTGGGGCATTTTATCTCTGCTAATGGCATCCAGGTAGACCCCTCTAATTTCAAGCTAATAAAAAATATACCTACTCATGGAACTTAGAAAGAAGTGTGAAGTTTCTTAGGGCATGCTAGATATTACAAAAGATTTATAGAAAACTTTTCCAAAATTTCCTCTCCTTTGTTTTCATTGTTAATGAAGGATGTGCAATTTACTTGGAATGAGGCATGCCAGACAGCATTTGTTAAACTTAAGGAGAAGCTATCCACAGCTCCCATCCAAAGAGGGCCCAATTAGGCCCTGCATTTTCACATCTCTTTAGATGCCTCTGATACCGCCATTGAAGCAGTTTTAGGACTGTAGGATGGCCAAGCAACTTATGCAGTTTATTATATTAGCAAAAACCTAGCCCTTACTGAGCTTAGTTATACTGTTACCGAAAAGGATTTTTTAGCCATTGTTTACTCCATTAAAAAATTCTGACATTATATCACTGGATATCCTACCTTTGTGCACATTGACCACTCATCCATCAAATATCTAATGAATAAACCTGTTACAAATTCTCGGGTAACTAGATGGCTATTATTGTTACAGGAATTTGATATCACGATTATAGATAGACCTGGAAAAGAAAATGTTGTCACTGATTTCTTATCTCGTTTTACTAACAATGATGATAATTTTCCTGTTGAGGACTCTTTTCTAGATGAACACTTATTTGCAATTTCAGCTCACTCCCCTTGGTATACAGATGTCGCTAACTACTTGGTTGCAGGGAAGATTCTGACACATTTCTCAAAAAGAGAAAAGAGGAAAATTAATCAACAAAGTGCTAGGTATTGTTGGATAGACAGTCATCTCTTCTACACAGGCCTTAATCTTGAGATCAGAAGATGTGTAAGAGAAGATGAAATATTACATATTTTGAAGGCCTTCCATGATGAGCCTTATGGGAGACATTTTGCAGACAAGAGGATAGGACACAAAGCACTGAGAATGGGCTACTATTGGCCAACCCTTTTTAGGGATGCAAAAAGATATGTCCAATATTATGATAACTGCCAGAGGATGGGCCAACCTAATAGATTGGATCAAATGCCTCTTCAACTACAACTAGTGGTTGAACCTTTTGACAGATGGACCTTAGATTTTGTTGGTCCTATCAGCCCTGATTCCAGGTAGAAAGCCTACATCTTGGTTTGTACCGACTACATGACGAAATTCTTAGAAGCTGTGGCTTTGGTGAAAACCAATGACTAGGCTATGATCGATTTCTTATATGGTGAAATGTTTACTCATTTCAAAGTACCCAAGGAAGTGACTTTTGATGGAGGACCTCATTTTGTGTCACATCAATTTGAAGCTCTGCTACAGAAGTACCATATTCAGCACTGGATAGATTCACCATACCATCCCTAGACCAATGGCCAGGTAGAAAGCACTAACAAAGTTGTTGAAGCCATCCTTACCAAAACAGTCAAGATCCATCGTAGAGATTGGGCTAATAGACTTCCGGAAGCATTGTGGGAATACCGTACTACTTGGCACAATACTACAGGTTTCTCTCCTTATGACTTGGTGTATGGGAAAAGTGTTGTCTTCCCCATTGAATTTGAAATCAAGACTTTGAATATAGCTATGGAGGTAAACTTAGATGTGACCGAAGCCCGAAAGAGAAGATTGAATCAGTTGAATGAACTTGATGAGAATCATTTAGCTGCTATGGATCAGACAGTATTAATCCAGCAACAGAGATCCAATTGGCATGACCGATTCATCAAAAAGAAAGTCTTCTCAGAAGGAGACGAGGCATTATTATACGATTCAAGATTCAAAAGGGACTTCAAGGGCAAGTTACGCACAAAATGGTTGGGCCCATACATGCTAGACAGAGTATTTGATAATGGTACAGTCCACCTGGTAACCATTGATGAGAATTGTGCACCATTATTTGCTAATGGTCATAGGTTACGACTGTATCATAAGCCCATTTCAAAAGACGCATTCACTTTATAGATTGCAGTTGATTTGGAATACCAGTTAGGACAAGGGTAGGAATCTTTCTTTGCCCCTGTCAATCCTTAGATAATCGCTGTAAATCTTACATAAAATTTTTGTACATAAATAAATTGATATTTTTACCATTATTTTTATCTTTTTATTTTTTGATCGAGGGGGAGAAAATTCGTCACTCAAGGAGAGGGATAGCGTTACAGTCACTGCCTTAGCCATGGGATCAAGTAGTAGTTTTCCTCAAGAAGTATATCACCTGTGAAGGTAGGTATCAAATGGTTTATTACTCTGAATTTCCTCTATTATCTCATCTCCGTCATAGGGCCATACTGAACATTCCATTTTATCTATTCAATGACGTACACCATATGATGGGGTTTGTTAGAACAACCAAGAATCCAAAATCCTCCCTTACCCACCATGGCCTAATCAAATTAATAATTTTACAGGACTTAGCTCAATGGAACCAAACCTGGGAGCAATTCATAGGTCAAATTCAGATAAACCAGGAACCCACCCTTTTGCCTGGCATTCCAATAGAAGAAGAAGTAGAAGTACCTGTACTCATGGGGCCTATTCAAAACCAAGAGGAGCCTTCTAATGCATAGTTGGGGGGAAATGAAGAGCAATAGGAGGTTCGGATTCCCTCCAATTTAGTTGGGGAGGGGAATGAGACTAGATCGGATGATCAGTCAGACAACCAAGCAGAAGAATTGGAGGAAAATGCTCAAGAAAACCATGTAGAGAGATTAAATAATATGGAAGCTTTGACAGTAGAGGATGAAGCTGAAGCAGCATTAGATGCTGTGATAGCTGAATCCAAGGATGTCAGAACCATGATAATAGAAGAAAACACAGAGGTGTTTACCATTGAATATTCCCCTGAATGGGGAGGAACTCTGATTGAGGAAGAACAGGAAAACGCTGAGACAGAGGATATCCCTTCCACATCAGCTGCAAATCTGGAGATTCCAGCACCACGAAGGAAAAGGAGGAGATCAAAAGAAGAAATACATGTATCACCACCAATAAGACGAAAAAGAACCAGGTTAGTTACAGAGGCTGAAGCAGCACGGGCAAGATGGGAAACCATAGAAGCACAGATCAACTGATGCCCCACAGGAACCAGCTACAAAAGAACCTCAAATTGAGGTACTTCTGTATGAAAATGGTCTATTAAAGGAGGAAGTATAATCACTTCAGAAAGAACTAGAAAATTGGAAGGAAGCATGCAGGAAATAGGTGGAAAGGAAGCTGCACACATTGGTTGAAGCTACAGACCAATTAGAAGGATCAACTCCTGCTAAGGATGGTGAGGAGAAAGAAAGAGTGGTCTGCCCTGTGTGTGGAGAAATATTTAACCAGTCAGGCTACAAAGTCATAGTTCGTGCCTTTGTAACACAACAACCCGTACCTGCAGCTGTGGAAGAACAAGGACAATATGATTGGAAGGATGGTGAAGCTCCCCAAGAGCAACTCCAGCAAAGGGAAATAGGAGATAAACAGGGTGCTAATACCCAATAACTAGCATTTCTGAATATTCCTATTGAAGTTTCCACCCAAATTGGGACAGGTGAACCAGAGGCTGAAATTATTCCTGATTTTATTGAAGAAGTCTGCACCGTGACTCCTAAACCTTCTAAGGGAATAAAAATAATAGAGATGGAACCTCAGCAGCAGAATGATGATGAGGTTGAACAGGGTGCTGATACACAAGAACCAACATCCTTGAATATTCTCATTGAAGTTTCCACCCAAATGGGGGAAGATGAACCATAGATTGAAAATATTCTAGAATTTAACGAAGAAGTCTGCGCTGTGACTCCTAAACCATCTTAGGACATAAAGTTAATAGAAATGGAACCCCAACAGGAGGAAAATGAGGAATTCAACCAGGATGTTGCTACATAAGAACCAACATCCCTGGAAATTTCTGTGGAGAATCTCAGGCATCAACAAGAAATCAATCCTGAAATGGACATCATTCCTGATTTGGAATTAGGAGAGGATGAACAAATGCAATCACAATCCTCGGGGGACACTGAAATCCTTGAAAAACAACTCCATATTGCAAAAGACTAGGAAGCAACTCTAAAATCCCAGTAGCATGAATAAATAGAAGGGAAGGTCTCTCTTACACAAGAACTAGCTGTCTTGCATCCCCTTGTCGAAGTTGCAGCTGACAATCAGGTAGAAAGGGAGATCAAAATCCAGGAGGAGGTTCTCACACAAGAACCAACACCTTCACAATCATCTATTGAAGTTACTATAGGAGAAATCCAAAGAGAGGATGATGTTACACAAGAACCAGCATCTCCAGAAGTTGTTTCAGATGTACCTATGGTTGAAGTTGTTGCAGAAGAAATTCAAAGAAGAGATGCTGTTACACAATAACCAGCACCCCTAGAAGTGATTTTAGAAGTATAGGATATTCAAATTGGAACATCATGTGATAAGGTATGGACTCAACTTCCTCAAAATTTTGTCAATTTGGATTATGATAATGAAGAACATGCTGAAGATGAAGAAATCCTGAAGCTGACAAAATAACTCTCAATCCTGAGAATAAAAGTGAGGAAGTGGAGAAGTCAAGTGGATTGATATCAAGAAGGGATTGTTTCCCTTGCTGAACATAGGAAGACCATCAGATAATTGAAGGAAAAGTGGGAAAAAGAACTCATGTCCTAGAAACTCTATGGGGAAGAGTTACAGAAGGAGCTAAAGGAGCTGAAAAAGTTCAAATCCATGCAGGTGGAAAAAGATCAGCTGTATACTCTTTCTCAAGAATTGTTGGGTACCAGAGTACCATCCTACTTTTTCCCTGTTTTTTTATTTGAGCAGTTCATTTGGTTTAAACTAAGGGCTATAAAATAATGGAGACCATATGAAATAGAGACCTCAGCTAAATTCCTGGAAACATTTCTGGAAAGTGACTTTGAGGAGCAGAATTTGCTGTGTGAGCTTTATTTGCATGAGTTGGCTTGTCCTTTGAACTACTATTTGAATCCTATCCCTTTCTTAGGTGATGTTCAGCTGAGGGATTTTTCCTTATTTGTGAGCAATCATGTTCAATGGGAAATATCCTTCCAAACTTTCTCTCATAATGAAGCCCACTCTAACCTTTGGATTCGAAGCGAACCTCGGAATCCTCGTCTTCTCCTTGCTTGTCATCAGAATGTACTCTCGTGTCCCATCCAAACTCAGTGGATAATGGAACTTCAGGAAAAGGTTATTTCTACTTGTGTCAGCCAGATTTACAAGCATCAACAATTGGCTTTGGAAGGTAGCCAACAAAGATGGCAGGTTGCTTCTTCAAACCTGAGAAATAGGGATCCCTACTATTACAGGAATTTTGAACATGCACTTTCCAGGGTTGGGGCATATGTTGGATGCATGAAGAAATATGGGGTTAATTGGCTGGGACTCAAATTCAAATTTCTTCTCATCTGGTGGCTAGAAAAACTGTACAAGGAAGACTTCTCATTAACAAGGGCAGAAGAGCAGAAGTGTTGGAGATATTGGGTTGTCCATAAGGGATTCTTGGGAAAACAGGGAACGCCTGAATTCCCATACAACTTTTCTTCTCTCCATGAATGAAGTATAATGCTAGATTCAGATTCAAAATAATGGAGGTTGTTGCATGGGGACATGCAATAGGACTGTTGGGGGGATATGTTGGGCCTAGAAATGACCCCTTTTTTACCACCTTTACCTACCTCTTTTTGCCTCATCGTACTCTATTACATACACTGAATAGATGTTTTTCCTTCACTCGGTCCCTCAATTCATACAGGTATGGTTAATCATTGTTTTATTTTATTAATGATTAGGATTGTTGTAATCAAGGCTTTACATCTTAAATTATGCTAACATATGGTGGTTTTATAAAGATAATTCGAGATGCAAAGGATACAAGTTTAGAGGGCCGAACATGCCAAGAGAGGGATGAACATTCATTGCTGATATGATCTCCATCCATTCCATTGTTGCTCAAAGAACGGGGTCCAAGGATACTATTCCACACTAGCTGTACAAAGGTAGCTGCAACAGATTCTGAGGCAATAGTGCGCTGCTGCTCAAAAATAGATGCAATCCATGGAGTATATTCTCAATTGATCATGATCATTATTTATGTCTCGAATAACAACCTTCCTATATTTTCTGCTTTCATCTTGCCACGACTGTAATAGCTTATCATAATTAGGGAAACCTAAAGATTAGAGATCTTCATGGCTGCCCGATAATAGTGGGAAGATGTTATGATTGTGATTGTATAAATACTGGGAACTATTCTGAGCCAAGGGTTGAAAAATTAATCAAATTATTGTATCAGCTGTGATTGAGGTTGTGTGCTCATCTGCCATTTTAATACAAGGAGTTTGATTCTTCAGATCTTGGCGTTCTAACGTGTGTTACTTCCAGCATCTATATGTGAAGGCTGGGCCCACCTTCCCACAGGGATTGCTGAGTTAATTAGGTATTTTATTTATTCTGTTGTGTGGTTTGATTTTGTGATAATTTCCTTTATTTACAGTAAGCTGCAACAGTCATCGATTTGATGTGTGTCATTTGAATAATCAGTAATTGCATCCTGTGTAAACTGTAGTGGTGTGGTGTGCCAGTCGACTGTCACAGGTTAAGTTTCTTTTATGCAACTGTGTGATAGTTGTGACAGCTCTGTTCATCCCTAGTTCTTTCAATCAATGTTTTCTTTAGGTCTTTGTAGTTTGTTTCTTCACATTTATAATTGCAGAATTTAATTCATGTACTTTGAATTTCTAGAATAAGGTGAATTCAGATAGTTGAGATGGATCTTTAGATGGTTTGGTAATTAAGGATTTAAATTTCTGAAAAATTAATCTAGATGTTATTTCCTGAATCTTTTAATTCTAGATTAAATATTGTAAGAAGGTAATTGTGATTGCATTTTTAAGAAGGTAAACTAGATTAAGTAGATTATGGGATGAGTCCAGCTGAACATGAAAGTAGGGTCATTCATTTACAACATCAGCTACTTAGTATTTAAGCATATACAGTGCACATTATCCTTGAAATAAGAGACTTCCCTGGGTTGACAATTTATATTGAACACTCTGTATGTTGGCTTTAATTAACTTGCATATAGAGCGCCCAACAGAGCCTGTGTGCCACGTTCTCACTAAAGAAAACTAGACTCGCACGGAAGAAGGGAAGAGCATCTGTGCTGGCGTTTGATTAGTTAGAAGCCATTATGGTTGGATAAATTTAGAGAGCATTCGATGACTAAATGGTCAACTTTCTCATTTCTATAAACAATTATATAAACTAGCCTCTGTGTGAGAGCTCGGGAGCAGTTCCAATTTATGCATGTAATTTGTTCCTAAGCACACTGTAATTTTGTTCCATATTTTGAATAATAAGCCTTTACATTATGTCGTTCATGGTTGTGTTTTCATAGGAATTAGACAGGCATCCCCTGATTGCTGAGAGGGCCCCTCAACAACCAATGGCTTCCATGTCCGTATGTGTTTTTGTCATCTTCTTTCTCACACATAAGTAGGTTTGTTCTAATTAGTTTATGTGATTATGTTATCATAACTATCTACTTCTTTATTCTCTGTGATGTATGTGTTTTGGTAGTTAATGTAATTCACATTATGTTGTTAATGTAGTTCTTGTTTATAAAATTAGAGCGATCGGTCACCCATAGCTTATTTCCAGTTTTCCTTTCAGCTTTCTTTTTAGTTTAAATGCTTAAAGTTGTGTTTACAATTCAATAAAATTCAGGTAGTTTGAGGTTTCCTTTTCTTGTTTTCGTTATTTTTCCTTTGTAGTTAATTTAGTTTTGATTTCTAGTTTGTTTATTTCATTCAGTACTGTAAATGTCTATTTCATTTGTTTTCTGTAATGCATTTTATTTCCAAAATTAAATAGCTAGATTGCGTGCATATGTGTTTTCTATTTGTTTCTATCATTTCATTGCCAGCCTATTATTTAATTTTGTTCATAAGATGATAGAGTAGATTGTTTTCATTAATTTAAATAGATTCAGTTTTGTCTATTTCTTTTCTATTTTAAATGATCAGTTAAAGCAATTTACATTTCAATTAGCAATTTAGATTTCAATTTATTAATACGCAATGATTCTTAATGTTCATGAATTTGTTTAAGTTTATTTTACTGTTAAATATGATGATTAAATAGGTTTATTTATTTTCTTTATGCATTGTATAAACATGTGCACGAAATCAGCCGATAATTAGATCATTTAGGTCTTTTTCTACAATTTTCTGTATACAGTTTGCCATTCGGACTATCTGTTCTGCCTTTCATTCAGACTGTCTGTCTAGTCATCCATCCAGTCTGTTATCTAGTCATTAGTTCAGTCTATCATCCAGTTTTCGTTCAGCCTTTAATATTTTTATTTTGATTTAAGTCTATTTAAAGTCATGTTTCTTTTATTTTTGAATTCTGTTATATTTGGTAATTAGGTAATGGTTATATTAGCTTCTAAGACCTTCGGTTAGATTATTTTTAGGTACTTATTAAAAGCTTTACCCCTAGTTTGTGATTATCTTCAATTAAAACATGTTTTGAATTATGTTTTGTTTAACATTGTTGTAATATTTGATAAATTCATCTATAGTTTAGTTTAATCGTTGTTCATGTTTAATTTAGGGTTAGATAAGTTAATTTATAGAAAATACACCAATACTTTGTAGATTGATACTAGCATAGGATTTATTTCTTTAATTGCGAATTTATTAAAAATGCTTATAGGCTAGAAAATTAGAGAAGCCTTCTTAATTAAATTTTCTTTATTGAATTTTCTACTTGCTTCTTTATTTATTTTTGTTTGTTTATTTTAGTTTCTGAATATGTTTATGAAAGTTTTCCCATTCTTAGATTAAGAAGAAGAATTAATTAATGAGTGGTTTACTTTCTTAAAATAATATTGTTTATATCTTTACTTCTCAATATTTGTTAATTGGAATAGTTTCATATTATCCTAGTCGCATGTTTTATGCTAGTTCAATTACATTAATAATTAAATTCTTTGGAGTTTGACTCAGTTTTTCATTTTGAAAGATCTTTCAATATTTCGATTGTTAAAATATTTCTATAACACCCTAGGACTCCTCTACCTTTGCATATATTTTGTAGCAACTCTAATTCTACCAACCCTGATCGATAATTAAATATTAGGTGTATTAATCTAGTTGATAAAACACCCAACATTTTTGGTGTCATTGCTGGGGAGATGTTCTGTAAGGTAGAAAAAATAGAATTTGCTTATAAAGTGTAGTGATAGGTTGGTGGCGGGTGTATAAATAATAGATCAATGCTATGTGCAATGATGCTAAGAAGAAGCATAGGAAATAGATCTTGCTACTAAGAATTCTCACAAGCATACACAGGAAAAATAGAGAGAAGAAAAGAGACTGAATCACATGAATGAAGAGATGAATATTGGTGTGTATCCTTCCATTGAATAATTATGAATAATAGTGTACATAAATAGTACATCCCTCATAGGAAAATCTAATTGTATGGAAACAACTCATAAAGCTCAAAAAGGCTGACTTACCAAAATATAGCAAACCCCCATAGGTGGCTAAAGCACTTCCCAAATCTATCAAGGACCTCACGAGTTGGAAAAAACATGAGTGAGTTGTTAAGGAGATGGAAAAAACATGCTAATCCTAGAAAGAAAAACTAATGGAGGATGGGTTGGAAACAAAAGCTCCCAGTTTCCTAGTTGATTAGCTTTTATCTTATCCATAGAAAAGCAGGAAAAGCAGAATCAGTTGTAAAGTCCTGTATACTAATTCTGGATGGTCAAAAGGTGGTCAAGATCAACCCAGAATTGGAAATAAATCATTCCTAGGATATAGATGGCATGTATTGACTTTTAGGTACAAGTGGATGCCAACTAATTAAGCTAGTGGGTGAATAATTAATCAAATAATGATTAATTATTTTATCCTAAGTTGTGAGTGGATTTAATATATTCCAACACTCCCCTATAAGTCTGAATTTATGATGGTATGACAAAAAATATAGATGCACATAAATGCATATAGGGCCCAGCAACAAGGCTATGGTCACAATTTAACAATTATTATGTCCAGAAAAGTGAGGAAAGAGGCAAAACCACATGGGGAAAATCCTCCCTTAAGAAAAGAAGAGGCATAGAATTTGAAATGTGTCTTCAACATATGTTCATATTCACTTTAATGAGATGACTGAAATGCTTCTAGATGAAGGACTTGTTGAAGAAACCATGAACTCCATGTTCATGCGCTGGAGTGTAGAACCTGCAAGAAGGAAGAGGAGAGACTCCTTGTATCTCATCAACTGATGAAGTAGGAGCATTATCTGAATGCTTCTTTCTTCTTTCAAACTCTGATATACAAACATAATCTAAAATGTAAAATAGATCTATGCATACTCCTTTCCAAAGAGTACAAAAAATAAGGCAATTTATTTCACACCCAATTCCCTGAATAGCTGCAAAATTGTGATGTGAATCACATGTCAATCTTCCAATCTGATGTAGCACCTATATAGATCTAATATGAGGCTGATAAAACTATGATATATCATAAATAGTATCATATGGAGCAGCAAGGACAAAGGCTTCGGTGGCTCCATGAGGATATAGGGCTAGACTAGGAAAATTATGAGCAACTGGGGAAAACTAATAGGTGTAAAAATATGAATGATGGATGGGCATAAGATCTGAACCATAAGTGTTTAGAACAGATCAAAACATATTTAATATCATTCCATATATGACTAAGGACATTGATAACCAGCCACTGAAAGTTAGGAAATACTTCAAACCATGTAAGATCAATATCACTGTATAAGAGACCAATGAGGAATCAACTAGTGAGCTTGGGATTTGTATAGTCTTTGGATTATTTAGAGGTATGGTAGATGGTATGGATGGTGGTATTATATGTGTATCAACCTACAAATATGCTTCTAAATCATAATCCAAAGGATCACATATAAGCATATCAATAGACTCATGGGAATACACTGGTAATGAATCCTCTATATGAAAGGAGGAAATAAGGAGATGTTCAAAATATTCAAGAAGGCTCTAAGTATTGATGCCAAGAAAAAAGGAGTATATTATGAAGCACATTATATCAAGTAATGTAAGTGGTATGACACAAACAAGGCTTGATGTGGCTAAGCAAACATCCTGGAAGTCACTGGGTTGCGCACCATCAATGAGAGAGGTATGCAAAAGGTGTGAAGAATTTGGCACATAGATCTCAGAATCTAAGATAGGATATTTAGAGAACAATGAATGGGTTATAGGATCATAATAAACATCAATATCAGCATCATCTCCATATGTTACTTCTTTTTCATCATTAGTATCACAAGAAGAAAAATCACCTTCAAGAGACACAGAAAAAGATGGCTCTTCAATATTTCCTTCTTGATTGAAGGAGGAAGCATTCGAATCAAAGAGGGAATCAGCAACATGAACTGTATGAGAAAATTATTCATCATTATCAACTTCATCAGAGAATGTAGAGGCCAATAAATATTGAGAAAGAGAACAAGAGGAGATGTTGGGTTCACTCTATGCTTCATCTTCAATTTCCTGCAAACCAAAAGCTTTGTCCAAAATTTTCCAAAGCTCAAATGGAAATTCAGCAGAATCTATGAGATGATATATATTTGGAGACATTCCCAAATACATAATTCCATAAGCTATATCACAATTATTTATCCAATCAATCTTCTCTTCATAAGACTCAGGTTCACTCAATGCACGAATGGAGACATCAAAGAGACATTGCCTCTTCAAGTATGCACTCATCTTTGGATTCCAATAAGCATAGTTGAAAGAACATAGTAGAGGAAATTTTGAATCCATATTGAAGTTGTCGATATGCTCTAAGAGATACTCTCTGCAACCTGCAAAACAAACTAGGAGAAAATCTTGTAAGCTAGACAAGCTCTTCTTCAGAGAGGGATAGGAGACTGGATGCGCTCCTCAACTCTGTAGAACTTGATGAACCTACTGCTTTGATACCATGTAGAAATAATAGATCAATGCTATGTGCAATTATGCTAAGAAGAAGAACAGGAAATAGATCTTGTTACTAAGAATTCTCACAAGCATACACAGGAAAAATAGAGAGAAGAAAAGAGACTGAATCACATGAACGAAGAGATGAATATTGGTGTGTATCCTTCCATTGAATAATTATGAATAATAGTGTACATAAATATTACATCCCTCTTAGGAAAATCCAATTGTATGGAAACAACTCATAAAGCTCAAAAAGGATGACTTACCAAAATATAGCAAACCCCCATAGGTGGCTAAAGCACTTCCCAAATCTATCAAGGACCTCATGAGTTGGAAAAAGCATGAGTGAGTTGTCAAGGAGATGGAAAAAACATGATAATCCTAGAAAATGGAGAAAAACTAATGGAGGATGGGTTGGAAACAAAAGCTCCCAGTTTCCTAGTTGACTAGCTTTTATCTTATCCATAGAAAAGCAGGAAAAGCAGAAAAAGCAAAATAAAGCAGAATCTACTTTAAAGTCCTATATACTAATTCTGGATGGTCAAAAGGTGGTCAATATTAACCCAGAATTGGAAATAAATAATTCCTAGGATATAGATGGCATGTATTGACTTTAAGGTGCAAGTGGATGCCAACTAATTAAGGTAGTGGGTGAATAATTAACCAAATAATGATTAATTATTTTATCATATGTTGTGAGTGGGTTTAATATATTCCAACAGTGGGGGAGCAGTAAGATGAGAGGTAAGAACCTGCGCATTTGTTATAACAGGCGTCTCCAAACCCAACAGTACTAGTAGTCTAGGTTTTCCTTTAGTTCTTAATGAACATAGTCTAGATAGATAAGGATAGATAGGTTTCCTTTACATTACACAAAAAGGGGAAGGGGAGACGGTAAGATGAAAAGACGACTTTACTACGGAATTTCCACAGTGTGACAGCTTGACACATTCAATTTAGTGGGTCGCCCCAAAGCCTTGTTGTTCCTTTTTCGCACAAGTGTGTTTACTTTATGCAAAGTTTGATTTATTTCCCTGAAGCGTACTTTTCTTTTCGGAGATGTATATAGTTCAATTTTTCATAAGTTCAATTTGATGTACGTGTGCCTTTAGGTAATTTACTTTCATAAAATTTACTCATATGAAGTGTAGGACTTATTTTAACATTTAAATCACTTAGTGGTGTTCTAAGCACCACCCACCTTGCTAACAAACTGACAGGAACATTTGAAAGAGGAATCTTAAGATAACACATGAAAAACTATTTATTTTGTGGGAAGATATTGTAGGAGTGAAGGATGACGAAGTTGTTACCTTTGAATTCCCTATTAGAGATCCAAGAGGAGTAGCACAAATATAGTACATTCCCCCATCCATTTTTCCAAATTTTCATGGACTAGAGAATGAAGACCCTGATGAATTTTTATTTCAATTGGAAATACTTTGTAGAGCATATAATGTTCAAAGTATGAATTTTTTCCCTCTTACTTTCAAAGGAGCAACCCTTTGATGGTTCATGAGCCTAAGTGGGAACTGCATTCAAACTTGGGAAGAAATGAAACATATGTTCTTGAAAAGATACCAAGATTATTACAGGGTCAATGAGGACATCTTTGAGAAAACACAGGTAGAAGAAGAAACTTTGGAAAATTATGTCGAACGCTTTCAATACAATCTTCAAAGATCAAAACTAAGACAGTTAGGGAAGGATACCTTGAAAATACTTTTACTTAAAGGCATAAAAAATGAATATCTCAGAATTTTAAATTTGATGGGAACAAGAGATGTATTTCAGTTATCATATGACAATGTTTGTGAATTATGTAGAAGGTATTCAAAAGGAAAATTCAATATTAGTAAGAATATACCCTCTTCTCAGCCTCATCTTAACCCCTGTCAACCTTGTTCACAAATCCTTTCGGTCTCATCTTATGATCATAGGGATACTCTCTCGGATATTGAAACACTTCCTGTTCCTCTACACTCTCCACAAGATTTTCAACAAATTTTCTAGGTAGGATCAACTACACAAGCCAATAAACTGCACCTGCCACAAACACCTTCTCATAAAATTCCTCTATACCCTACGCACATTCTTGTTCAATCTATTCCACATTCTAACAATAATAAAGTAGTACAATATGCTTGCAATGTTGCACTACAACATTTACCCACCTCACCTACCTCACCAACATTATTATAAGAAATTCATACAAGACCTGGAGAGGTGGTAGATCTAGGAGTCATAGACAATATAGAAGGAAATGAAGTTTCTACTTGGCCTTTTCCACAAGAAGATAAGATCAACATAGAATGCATCTCAATTGATGAGGGATAGGCATTAGAACCTAAATATTCCCCATCACCAAACTTAGATTATGTACGCATTCTAGGGTTTAATGAGAGACCTCATGACATAACAAATAAAGGAGAGAATCTAGAATACATAAGTCACATTGAAATATGGTTCCAAGAAGGAATCAAGCCACGGTACCATCCTCTCATTCAATGCTTATTACTGCTAAATGAAACAGGTTGCTTGGTTCTTCATATCCAGACAATCACTGTAATATTTTTCTTGTATGTGGATAAAGGTATATTTTTTATTTTGTTTCGAACCTGGTTACATTGGAAGAATTCATATACTTGAATTGTTTTCTTTCTTTCTGAGTAGAATAGGATATTATGTAAATATATTTTTGTTTCTTTAAAATAAATAAGAGTCATTTCTTATAAATTTTTTGTAGGAGACTCTTTTTTTGTTTATGAATAAATATGAATCATCTAACAAGTGGTTTTGCAGTCTGATTATAAGAATTTTATCTATAAGAAGCACATGGAGTATTATTTGGAATACAGAAGTACGCTAAAACACTTATAAGGTATATTAACCGTTCTTGGGGTGCTTTTGAAAATTACAACTTATAGTGACAATTAAAATAATTCCTTGTATATCATTCTTAACCATTTTTTATGATTCAGGTAGTTTTGGTATTTTGATTCAGACATGTATATTTCTGATTTGCTATTTTGGACAGTTGCTTGACAGACCGACTTTCATTATCATATTTTTCACATCCTTATTTCTACGTATGAATTACCAGTTCATCATATACTTGTTATCGAAACTTGTCTCTTGAGTATTTTGGTGATAACTCGGAAGTAAGTGGAATTTTTATATGTGGTGAACATTACTTTACTTTACAAAGAAGAAGGATTGTTAGGTTAAATAACAACTTCCAGTTATTCTCTTTTGACATGATCTATGACTGAGGCTATTATGAAATTACTTATAAGTTTATTTTACAAAATTGAATTATGTGTTTAGAAGGACTTAACACGCTCTAGTACCAATCAGCTTCCATATATTTAATATCATTATACAAGGCAAACCAACCGGGTACTAAACAGGCTCGCTGGCAGCGGGTCAATGCTAAGTAAAATCCTTATAACCGGAAGCTCAATAAATGCAAGTAAACTTGTCAGGGTATTGAATAGGATCACTGGTAGCGGGGCTATGCTTGCATGGTACCAAGATAAACTCATCGGGGTACTGAACAGGCTTGCTGGCAGCGGGGCAATATCTGGTAAATGAGATCTGGTTAATACACCACTATACACATAGTTCATCAAATAGTGATAGTATATGAAAACTTTTCAAAAAAATTATGTCATGGCCAATTGTTTATAATGTCAATTGAGAATGGCTCTAAGTTGATTTTGCCCCGACCGTCTAATTTCGCATATATATAAGATGTCATTATCTTAGAAATGGGACCTATAGCTGTAAATCTTACATACTCTGAGGTAGAATAAAAATATCTTATGATGACAAGATATCTTTAAATAAGGCATGGATGACTAGCTTTTCCTATGGCATTCTTTTAGTTATATTATCAACATTCAAGTGGTCTTTCTAAGCACTGTTCCATTTTTCATGAATATACATATCTGAAACATTTATATTTACTAGTTAGTTTTTCATTTTACAAAATAATAAAACAACATGCTAGTACTTTTTATTATCTGGAACAATCTATTATTCTCTCTTGTATGGCTTGGGGACACACCATCTCTTCGGTTTGGGGGGAAGGATTAGGGAGATTCGTTTTCTTTTATCTATTATTATTTATGACAAAATTGTTTATCTCTAACAAAATGATAAGTGTTTTTCAGGGTCACTGGAATTTAAAGCATGGAGCATATTTTTACAGAAAATCAATATGGAGGACTATATACCGAAGGATAATCCAAATGAAATACCAATTGATGATCTAATAGAACTTGGTGATATTACAACACTTATGATTAAAATTTTCTACCCAAATTTTGTTTTTTGGCAAATAGTTTTTACCTCCATGTGAATGCTTTGACCTTAAAAGTTTTTTTTTTCATTTCACTGTTAATAACCCTATCCCTTTACCCAATCATGCATGAAAACTATCAAATGACTGGTTTTCTTGTTGATTAATCTTATCATAAATACAATTTATACCTCTTTGTGTCATATGTTCAACCTATCCAAAGTTTACGTTGGATATGGTTGACCTAATTACAAAACGTACGAATTCACTTATTCATGCATATGCACACATCTTGAAGTTTGCAATGATAGCATGATCTCTTAAACAGATTAAACTTCTTGTTAGCCCATAATTTTTCACTATTATTACTTCTGTAGAGCTGTTTGATATGAAAGATATGTTATAAGACTGAAGTTTAAATTACCTTTCTTCCTAAAATTATCTTTCTTTTGCTCAGTGGGACCTGGCATTTCTCCAATTTGGGGGAATGTTGACCCTCATTTTGTTATCATTTTTGGCATTAAAATAACACATTTAAATACATATTTTATTATCTTTTGTGTATTTTATGTCATGCAAATCGTTATTTAGCGCAAGGTAAGAACAAATTTAATGTTTATCCAACTTTGGTTATTAATATCATTTTTATGATTTTATTAATTCAAATCTATATTATTTAAAGCATATTTGATGTATTAACTGATTTATATATTTGTTTGCAGATTTTATAATCTGTTTGGGCTAAATTTATAAACAATACGCATTCAACTTTCCATTCAGTCTTATCTGCGCAACCACTATCCGGCTGATCATCCAGCTTACAACACAACTCGTTGTCCAGCTCATGATCTAGCTCGCCATCCAATTTTTCGTCCAGATCGCTAATCAGTCTGCGCGCTGTCCATAACAGATTTCAGGCATTTAATGCTCAAACAGCCTGCAAACAAACCGATTATCCATGCGTCTGGGTAATGAAGCTATGTTCTAGATAGTTTTCCAGCCTACAATCTCCTTTGGTTGCCACCACAATAGCAATTCATGCGTTTGAAGGGTTTCCAACACATCACCAACCCATGCGCTTAAATAATGAACAACCTGCATTCTAGAGGATCGTTGTTGTCACGATGCTATTGCTCAACACCTACCACTAGTCTTCCCATTTAAAGGAATGGAACGATCTCGTTCTAGAAGATGGTTATTGTGTATGCTTCTTGTGCTCAACACCACACCACATCCACGATAAAAGAGGATCATGTGTGCCATGTTCTCACTGAAGAAAACCAGACTCATGCTGCAGAAGGGAAGAGCATCTATGCTAGCATTTGATTAGTTAGAAGCCATTATGGTTGGCTAAATTTAGAGAGCAGTCAACCACTAAAGGGTTGACTTGCTCATCTCTGTAAACAATTATATAAACCAGCCTCTGCATGAGAGCTCGGGAGCAGTTCCAGTTTATGCATGTAATTTGTTCCTAAGCACACTGTAATTTTGTTCCATATTTTGAATAAGAAGTTTGTACATTCTGTCTTTCATGGTTACGTTTGCATAGGCATTAGACAGGCATCCCCTGATTGCTGAGAGGGCCCCTCAACAACCAATGGCTTCCATGTCCGTATGTGTTTTTGTCATCTTCTTTCTCACACATAAGTAGGTTTGTTCTAATTTGTTTATGTGATGATGTTATTATAATTGTCTACTTATTTATTCTCTGTGATGTATGTGTTTTGGTAGTTAATGTAATTCACATTATGTTGTTAATGTAGTTCTTGTTTATAAAATTAGAGTGACCGGTCATGCATAGCTTATTTCCAGTTTTCCTTTCAGCTTTCTTTGTCATTTAAATGCTTAAAGTTATGTTTACAATTCAATAAAATTGAGGTAGTTTGAGGTTTTCTTTTCTTGTTTTCATTATTTTTCCTTTGTAGTTAATTTAGTTTTGATTTCTAGTTTGTTTATTTCATTCAATACTGTAAATGTTTATTCATTTGCTTTTTGTAATGCATTTTATTTCCAGAATTAAATAGCTAGATTGCGCACATAGTTGTTTTCTATTTGTTTCTGTCATTTCGTTTCCAACCTATTATTTAATTTTGTTCATAAGAAGATAGAGTAGATTGTTTTCATTAATTTAAATAGATTCAGTTCTATCTATTTTTTTTTCTGTTTTAAATTATCAGTTTAAGCAATTTACATTTCAATTTATTAATACGCAATGATTCTTGATGTTCATGAATTTGTTTAAATTTATTTTACTGTTAAATATGATGATTAAATAGGTTTATTTATTTCTTTTATGCATTGTATAAACATGTGCATAAAATCAGTGGATAATTAGATCATTTAGGTCTTTTTCTACCATTTTCTGTATACATACTGCCATTCGGACTATCTGTTATGTCTTTCATTCAGACTGACTGTCCAGTCCTCTATCTAGTCTGTTATCCAATCATAAGTTCAGTTTGTCATCCAATATTTCGTTCAGCCTTTAATATTTGTATTCTGTTTTAAGTCTATTTAAAGTCATGTTTCTTTGATTTTTGAATTCTTCTATATTTGGTAATTAGGTAATGGTTATATTAGCTTCTAAGACCTTAGGTTAGATTATTTTAAGGTACTAATTAAAAGCTTTACCCCTAGTTTGTATTTCTCTTCAATTAAAGCATGTTTTGAATTATGTTTTGTTTAACATTGTTGTAATATTTGATAAATTCCTCTATAGTTTAGTTTAATCGTTGTTCATGTTGAATTTAGGGTTATATATGTTAATTTCTAGAAAATACACCAATACTCTGTAGATTGATATTAGCATAGGATTTATTTCTTTAATTGCGAATTTATTAAAAATGCTTATAGGCTAGAAAATTAGAGAAGCCTTCTTAATTAAATTTTCTTTATTGAATTTTCTACTTGCTTCTTTATTTATTTATTTTTGTTTATATCAGTTTCTGAATATGTTTATGAAAGTTTTCCCATTCTTAGATTAAGAAGAAGAATTAATTAATGAGTGGTTTACTTTCTTAAAATAGTATTGTTTACATCTTTACTTCTCAATATTTGTTAATTGGAATAGTTTCATATTATCCTAGTCTCATGTTTTATGCTAGTTCAATTACATTAATAATTAGATTCTTAGGAGTTTTACTTGGTTTTTCATTTTGAAAAATCTTCCGATATTTTGATTGTTAAAATATTTCTACAACACCCTAGGACCCCTCTACCTTTGCATATATTTTGTAGCAACTCTAAGTCTACCAACCCGGGTCGATAATTAAATATTAGGTGTATTAATCTAGTTGATAAAACACCCAATACCACTAAGGACCTCCCCCCCCTCCACTTGATCTCTCTCTCTCTCTCTCTCTCTCTCTCTCT
>LPNX011047025.1:249442-317759 GCA_001517045.1 Pseudotsuga menziesii
TCTAAAAACATTAGAAAACTGATATACGCGGCCTTTTCCCCGATAACCGCGTACATACGCGGATATTCCCTCGATAGTCACGTACATCGGGATGTGTACATAATCCAAAATCCTTTGGAGCGTTCCTTGTCTTGGATCCGACTCACATGACTCCTGGCCTTCCATATGCCTTGAGATCGCACGGATTCGACCTTTCAGTATCACTTTGAAAAGCTATATAAGGAACCATTGAGACATTGAAAGGGAGAGAGAATTGAAAGTATCGAAACTATAGTCCATTGTTGCCAGAACTATACTTGAGTCTGCATCCCTTTGTCCCTTTGGAGCACTGTTGTGTTCTTCCCAAGCTTGCCTTTTGCTAGTAAGCTTGCTATCGGAGTGATGGAGGATTGAGGTGGTGGAGGCCCAAGTGGGGGATTCAGTTTCTACGGTTCACAGACGTGCCATCAGAGGTTGTCACTTGTAATCTCTGATTCATATTAATAGAAATATCTTTTCCTGTCTAGTAATGTGTATTTGAATGAATATTGTTTCCATTGGAATATGTCAAATGCTCATACATTATTGATTTATATATGCTAGAATAGATCTAACACCATGAAATATAGTATGCTTGTATTGTTTACTTGTTGTTGAGGACGTGCTATAACAATTCAAGCTGAAGATTGGAAAGCTCAACGGGGATCTACTTCAACCGTCCAGAATAAGGTATGAGGTTCGATCCTTTAGTGTTAGATGTTTTTATTTCTATTGCATATTGGGAAAGATTGATTTCTGGAGTCTAGATGTCTGTTGTGGTACCCCAAGCCATAGGAATTTCTCTCCGTAACAAGGGTGTACATAACATCAGTGTCGATGGTCTTGGCCAGCTCAACCAAAACTTCCTTCGACTTGTCGATGCAAACTACCAATTCCTACCCATGCCCACCCTAAAATATAATGCCATCAAACACCTATACACTCCCAATCTTCCACCGTCTTCCCGCAGTTATGGAAAAATGACCAAAGTCACAACACTGATAACAACTTCCACCGCCACTGTCGTTACTATGGTCTCTTTCAAAGTGGTTAGAGTCTTAGCACTTATATAATCTTCCACTATCTCCTCCAATACCAACAATCTTCCTGTGTCCATGCCAGAAATGTATCACACCTCTCCATGGAAGACATATCTTCCACAAAGGAGAGATCATTTACACTTCCAGATCTCTCTTCCACATGAGATTCCTTTCTAGGTGCTCTATCTTTCAAGTGGCATTTAGAATGGTGGCTTTGTTCACTTCCACCACCGAAACCTATTGACCTGAAAAATGTGCATGGGTCAACAAGAGGGTATCAGTCCGATCTAAGAGTTTTCAATGCCCTAAGTCGTTGCAAGTGACTAATCCCCACAAATTTTACGCCACTATTGGCCGGAACTATACACAAAGCTTAATTTAAGTAATGTTAAAGTTCAACTATACAAATGTACAGTTTTTTACAACTCTACAATGTTAGCCCAACAAGTCTCGGGGAAAGACTAATATAGTTGCAGCTTAAACAGTTGCAGAAAGTAGCACAACTAGAGAATGCAGAAATGACAAGCTAAAAACTAATCAAATAAATAAAATAAAAAAACAAAAGTCGTGCCAGTGATCTGATTTTGGTGATGTGTTCTTCTTGCAATATCTGTTGACTACGCGTTTTAATAGCATCTCCTCCGCTAAAATCTTGGCAGCAAGAGTCTTGTTTTTGTATTTTCGTTTGGTGCATGCCTATCTTCATTCATTCTTTGGTGTGCTATCTCCTTCACTGGCGAATATCTTTTTAATTTGAATCTCAGGTATCTTTTACTCCCGCGAAACCTGCACATTTAAAGTTTACATTAGATAACAATAAAGATGAAATGTAGCGTGAACTGAAAAAGGGTATTCGTTAAGTAAACTGCCGTGAAAGGTGAACGAATTATCTCTTTTATATGAAAAGGTTATAACATGAAAACAATATATTTCATTTTAAACCCTCCAGGCAACAACAACTGAAAGAAACTTAGGAAATAGCTGGCGTTTCCTTGCTTGGCGTAGTACCCAAGATGCATTTTAATGGTAAATCAAGGAGATAACTATTGTCTTTGGCCGAAATTCCCACAATGATAACGTGGCATTTCCCTCGTTGGCACACCACCACGTATTCATTTCATTCGTTTTAATTATAGCCTTGAGCGTCTTAGTCAAACTCGTATCAATATTACACAAAAGGTTCTTGACGACTCTTAAAAATTGACTTGAAAACATGTGTGTGGAGCCATAATCTTAATGGGCTAATCCTCAAACTTTTCCAATTTTGTCGTCTCTATGTATTTAATAATCTTCTTCCACATTTAGATTCGGCCAAAACCAAAGGGAAGTTATTAAATTGTAGTCACTTTTGTAGCATTCAAGAAAGCCCTTTTATAAAATCTATATTAAATAATTGTAAGTCTTTTTAAATTTACAAGATTAATAAAAAGACAACTATATAGTGATATAAAAATAGATTTAACCAAAACGAACTGATGCAAGTGATCTTTTGAAATTAAATAATCAACCTTTTAATATAATCCAACATTAAACTTATGTTGAGTTTTTGAATTGGCACGTGATATCCCTTGAATAGAAATTATAAAGGTGACATTTTAAAATTGTAATAGTTTTCTAATTGAAGAATTTAAAATGTGTTCATCTTTTATAAAAGAATTTACTTCCAACTTTTTTTCCTTATAACATAATCTCGTATTTTGGGAATCCTTTTTAAAGGAGTATATAAAATTGATACTTAAAAGAATATGCAAAAATATACAAGTATCAATTTAACCAAAATGCCAAATTTTTTTTACATAAATTGAACATTAATATTTGATGAAAAAAATATACAAGTATCAATTTAACCAAAACGCCAAAAATTTATACATAAATTGAACATTAATATTCGATGAGGTGAGTTAATTAAAAAATAATCAAAGTGTAAAATCAATTTGGATAAAGTCAATAATTGCATGCAGGTGTAAGCATAAAAACCAACACATCATGGATTGATCGAATCACCAAAAACCTTATCCCATGTAACTAGAATTACAAAATCGATGGATAAAAGATCAAGCATGCACAAACAAAATATGTGGCTGAATTGAGCAATAAAATCAAAAGCAATCGAAAACATTATTTACAAATGGGGACCCCTAAAATTTTATGAAAATTTTGATGGGGAGTTATTGGAGTGCCAACAAAACCTCACTGGCTGCCACCCGAATACATCCAAGAACAATGAATACAAGGCTTCCAGACAACAATCCCCAAAAATGGTTATGTCTTCTGTTGAGAATTCAATGTACTAAACGTTGCCTTGGCTTTTATTCTCTTCATGGCTTGACAACAATCTTCTAGAAAAGTATTGTGCCAATGGTGTCGTGCACTTAGTGCCCTTCTTTGGACCTGGAGGTGCCTCACAACTTCTAATAGTAGCAGTCTCCCTCATGATCTCTTACATGTAGTAGCCGTGCCCTTGGATTTGATACCATTTTTTGGCTAGTGAAAGCCCACATATGACAATTTACACACACCAGAGAGAGAAAGAGGAAAACATAGAACAATCACATAGGGACAAGTCATTTACGTGGTAAAACCCCTTGAAAGGGAAACATCCATAGGACAATGTAAAATATCTTATTGTTTAAGGAACAAGATATTACAACCTGTTTGTGCTAAAAATTGTTCCTAGACTACCAGAAGAACAAGCTAACACAATCTCAAAAGAAATAAAATGAAATTGCTTTTTTAGGGTTTTGGTTTAAAACTTCATCCGTAAGGAGGTAATAAACATTCACAAGCTAATACAAAATTGAATCATGCACAAGTTATATAAACTAGGGATCAAACACATCCCAATAAGCCATAAACATTACACATGAAATACCAACTCCACCCACAAGCTACAAGCATTTACATGAATAAAACCTTTAAACAAAATGAAATTGTAGACTGAGCAATCAACCAGATCAGAAATGAAACAACATGACAGGTAAAAAGGCTTATCAGTTTATATATAATCAATAATAGTCATCAACTTACATAAGAGTTATAAGTGCTAGCTTGAGATATCACAGCTCAAAAGCCTCTCCTTGAGTCAAAATTCGAACCCATAAACTGTATGTTTTTCCATAAATCCATTCTAGGTCGAAATTTGAAATATTTACATCAATTAGTTACATGCTAACTCAAAATATTTAAAGACAATTAACCCAAAAATAGCAAATCGAATTTGGGGAAATTTGGCGAATTTCAGAAAATTTGGGTCTCAAAAACGCCTCCATATCTCTCGATCCAAGACACTTGTGCAAAAAATGAGAGAGTTGTTTTTAAATGAGTCTGTTATGAACAAAAACCTCTCTTGGTTTTTAAAAATTCCCCTTAAATTGATCAGAATCCGTGCTGAAAATTTGTGACTAAAATAATAAATTATTGAAAATTTTCAAACCTTGAAAAATAGGCCACAAAGATTAATTCGAATCTCTCAAACAATGACAGCTATTGCAAAAATGAGAGAGGTTTTTGTGAATGATTATGTTTTGGACAAAAATCTCTTTAGGTTTTCCAAAATTCGTTTCCATCACCTCGTAATCTACTCCCAATGATAATGACCAAAACAAGAAAAACAGAGCTGCTGCATGAATCCTTTTTTGAATATTTTTTTAACAATGACTCAAAAACGAGGGTTAGGTCATAAAGATAAAACTTAAAAAAAATTCATTATAAGTTTTTCAGACTTTAAATATATACATTAACTAATAAGCCCAAAAGAAAACTTTAAAACCAATAAACTGAAATAAATCAAGATCATTACAACCATAAAATCAAACAAAAATATACTTATTACTAAAAAAGAAAATCTCAAATTAACTAAAAAATGTAAAGTAATAAGAAATCATTTTTTTTTAAAGAAATAACACTCATAGACTAAGAACAAAATCTATACATAACATCTCGCTCCTGCTGCGGGATGAAAAACCTCCCTATGAGGTTTCAAGAACCTATAGACCTTGTTCCTTAATCATTGGGTGATGGAGTCATTTGTATCTCGTTCCTAGCCTACCATTCACTGCTAACCAAAGGTTGCAACTTGTTTTTCCAATCAAAATCTGAACCTTGTTCTGCAAACTGAAGTTACTCTACAACTGATAATAACAAGCGTGAGTGCTTCAATTGGGCTATGGAGTCATTTTCCAAATCTCTGCAGCTTTCTCAAACTTTGAACACATACCTCTGAAATGACAAAATACTGCTACAAACCAGCATACTGAAAAGAATCTACATGCTCATATAGCGAGCTTATTCTGCTACTTCTACTCCTACTTCTAATCAGAGGAAACAACCCAATCAAGTGTAATCATACTTCCAGTGAAGCCAAGAAACCATTTGACTAAGAATCATAATTCCATGCATGCTTCTGTTTGAGAAGACCCACAAAAGATGTGATAAATGCAATAAAGAGTCTGTAGGCAGCTGATACTTACGACTGGAAATAGGAAGTATGCCAAAAGCTGGAGCATTAGAAACCTTTGAAAAATACAACTCCATATAAGAAGCCACAGGATCATGAAACTCATGCAAAATTATTCCTTCATGTTGTTCAAAAAGAATAGACTGCAAATGGGTGTCCTCAATTCTCAATACTCCATGAGATAATGCAATAAGAGAACAATATATGAAATCTTCAACTCTGTTGAGGTTATCTTATTTTATATCTTCCATTAACTCAAGCTGACTGATTTATGAAGAGTGCTGCTTAACTAATGAGGACTGAAAGAATGGTTGTAGTATTTCTTTATATCCACAAAAAATTGGCATATTTTCATAATGGTTTTGAGGAGCAAAGTTATCATGGTCATGGCTATTAGACACATCTAATATTATATTCAAAGTATCTACAGTCTGGCTGCTATCAATTTGAGAGTCAAAGCAATTCAGAACTTTTTCTTGTCCAATAAAAAGATTGGAATATAATTCACCTACAATCGGTTTCATGTTGATCATGAAACTTCCGATCTAAAACTTCAATGTCTTCATCATATTCATCATAAAAAGGTTGTTTTGAAAAAACATTAGCATGATCTTCCTCGTCATTATCATCTTTTTTATCTAGATTTGAGGTAAAGGGTACATAAAGAGAAAGAAAGTCCTCTTGTTGTTCCTCCTTGGAAATAGATGATCTCTGCAAATCCAATTCTTCATGGTTGGCGCAATTTCCTTTTGTCTACAAATATGAAAGTTGGGGATTTCCCTTACTGATTTCCATTGGCATTTGACCAAAAGACAACTGATCATTGTGTTTTATATCTAAAGAAACCAAATCTTCAAGTTTATAATAATAAGAATTAATGATAATAGAAGAACCTTTAGCTTCTTCATTATTCACTTCTAGTTCATATTTACAAGAAAACCTATCATCTTGAATATCATTAGAGAACTAATGAACATTGTGAGGGACCAATTGTTCTCTATCTATATCTTCAATCTCATCATGCATTTAATATTCCTCACAAAAATTTTCAAATAGAAGATCTGTCGGATAAAATATTTGATAATGATGATGAAAAACAGTATGAAACTCCTTCAAAGAATGAATGCTAGCGGCAGGAAGGGATTGACACCATTCACAAGCATGTTCTTCTAAAGAAAATCTGAACATCTTGATTAAGACATCCTTGTGAACAAAATCATGTTCAAGCTTGCATTTATGAAAATTTAATAAGTGCTCACGAGGATGCTCATACTTGTTTCCTCTGAATCTAGGAAGATAGTCACCCCACTCAGTGATAGAAAGTATTGGATGTGGAAAACTAGCAATATTTGAGAAATCACAGAAAGCATACCTCGGAGCCACAATGGCTTCCATGCTCATTGACATCTTGAATCGGTGGAGTGGACAACAAATCTTTATTCTGTGGAGTCGTCGATGAAAAATTGTAGTCTAAAAGATTTTCTGACTTTGTTCACCTCTCAAAATCAGATGAATAATGATATCCCAAGGAAGATATACTTCAGCTTCATCCTTGGCAATGATGCCAAATATTTTTGTGCTAGAAATTGTTCCTAGACTACCACAAGAACAAGCTAACACAATCTCAAAAGAAATAAAATGAAATTGCTTTTTTAGCATTTTGGTTTAAAACTTCATCAGCAAGGAGGTAATAAACATTCACAAGCTAATCCATAACTGAATCATGCACAAGTTAGATAAAATGGGGATCAAACGCATCCCAATAAACCATAAACATTACACATGAAATACCAATTCCACCCACAAGCTACAAGCATTTACATGAATAAAACCTTTAAACAAGAAATGAAATTATATACTGTGCAATCAACTAGATCATAAATGAAACAACATGACAGGTAAAAAGGATTATCAATTTATATATAATCAATAACAGTCATCAACTTACATAAGATATAAGTGCTAGCTTGAGATATCATAGCTCAAAAGCCTCTCCTTGAGTCAAAATTTGAACCCTTAAACTGTATGTTTGTATTTATTTTATCATCCAAAGGTAAAGTAGTTCCATAAATACCTTCTAGGTCTAAATTTGAAATAGTTACATGAATTAGTTACATGCTAACTCAAAATCTTTAAAGACAATTAACCCAAAAATAGCAAATCGGATTTGGGGAAATTTGGCGAATTTCTGAAAATTTGGGTCTCAAAGACGCCCCCATATATCTCGATACATAACACCTGTGAAAAACATGAGAGATGTCTTTTTAAATGAGTCCTTTATGAACAAAAACCTCTCTTGGTTTTTAAAAATTACCCTTAAATTGATTGGAATTCGTGCTGAAAATTTGTGACTAAAACAGTAAATTATTAAATTTTTTAAACCCTGAAAAATAGGCCACAAAGATGAATTCGAATCTCTCAAATGATAATAGATGTTGCAAAAGTGAGAGAGGTTTTTGTGAATGATTCTGTTGTGGAAAAAAACCACTTTTGGTTTTCCAAAATTCATTTCCATCACCTTGTAATATGCTCCCAATGAAAATGACCAAAACAGGAAAAACAGAGGTACTACAGGAATCATTTTTTGAATATTTTTTGAACAATAACTCAAAAACGAGGGTTAGGTCATAAAGATAAAGCTTAGAACAAAATTCATTATAATATTTTCAGAATTTAACGATATAAATTAACTAATAAGCCCAAAATAAAACTTTAAAACCAATAAACTGAAATAAATCAAGATCATTACAAGCATAAAATCAAACAAAAATATACTTATTACTAAAAAATAAAATCTCAAATTAACTCAAAAATGTAAAGTAATAATAAATAATTTTGTTTTTAAAGAAATAACACTCATAGACTAAGAACAAAATTTAGACATGACACAACCAAAATCCAAGGGGGGGGCTTGAAGCCCTACCTCAATATCTTCCTGTATGGGATACATATTTAAACCATTCCTCACAGAGTCACAAAAAATGTTTCATTTCATTATTTATTATATTATTATTAATTTGTTACAACAATTCATTAACAAACAATTTTATGAGCTGCCATAATAATCAAGGAGATCTATCGTATCCTATTCATGGGAAATATGTTTACACAAATCATGGGTAAGATAAAACTGCCTTATCCTCAAATTTATTTTCATACTAAACATTTTTAGAAACCTCCTTACATTAATATCAGATCCTCTTCAAATCTCATATGAATCTTTGGCACCCAAGAAAATCATAATCTCACCCCACATTTTAACAATCATAGTCTCAAACAAGATCCATAGGGTATGAAATTGTAGTCTCAAACACAATCCATAGAGGATGAAATTCATAATAATGGTGCAATTGTTGAAATCTATTGTACACTTGATGAATCTATCAGAATGAGCATGATCCCATCGACAACTTTGCTTTATGATTTTAATTTCAATTATCAATCAAGTTCCATTCAAAACCCTGAAATCATTACTAGGATCGACATTGTCATTATTTCATAAATTTATGCGACAAATTTATAAGAACACCACAGTTTTCATATTTTGGACTCCAGGAGAATCGATCGAGTCTATAGATTCGATTGCTATTTTAATTTCTATATAGCTAAGGACCGGATTGTTATTTTGATTTCAATTATCATCACTACTTTCTCCCCATTCTAATTTTCTTGCAAATTTCATCCATGAAAGAGTTGTGTTAGAATTAGTGGCAATAATCACAATGTATTGGAATAATTTCTTGGATATGTTGTTTCTTGATTTCATGAAGAATTTCACATGCTGTTCTCATGTCATAAGTCAGTAACATTGGAAGGCCCTTTATCCCCCATCTTCAAACTATCTTTTGATTTTGAATTATGATGACATAAGTTGCAGGGGAGATTTGTCAACATTTTCTCTGTTAATAAAACACTGCTAAAATCAAATTTTTTACCAATCCTTTTGAATCATACTTCTTGAATCACAATAACCAATTTTCTCAAAGTTCCTTAGAATGAGAGTCTATGAGATCAATTCAATAGGGTTTGTATGGTGTTTATACCAATTGGACATGGATATAATATTTAATTTTGATGTCATATTCAAGATGCTAGCAAAAGGGAAAATTCCAAAGAGAAAGAGTAAATTATCCATGGAAGAAACACTTCCACCAATTAATATTGTGCAAAAGGAACTTTTTAGACTTTTGTTTATAGGAAACATATCTCTTAGTGTTAGCAAATATCCTTATTGGGGGGTTGGGGGGGGGTAATTTAGGATTTAACAAGTAATAGGGCTTAGCTCGACATACAAGCACTGGAACAGAAAGCTACCTACATAGGCCTAATACCCTTTGCATCTTTAAAAACAATGGGCCACCAGAGGCTAGCCTATAACATCTTTTTTATTAACCCATACAAAAGGTTTTTCTGTACCAGCTTCTTCTACCTATACCACAGTTGAAGCACCTAAAGGAGAATTTGGTGTGTTGAGACTTCTGTTTATAGGCAACATATCTCTCATTGTTAGCAAATATCCTTATTTGTGGGGGGGGGATACTTAGGATCACGACATATCTTAGTGTTAACATATTTTCTTATTTGGGGGAATATTTAGGATATTTGGATACAAGAACTATCCATAGGTCCAAAAACCAAGATATCTCATAAGTGTTGATCATTTTTTTTTTTCAAACAATAAGAGATCCAAGTTGCATCAAGTAGCTACAAGAACAATCATCCTTCAATTCAAGGTAATTGGCTAGACCAAATGATTTGAAAAATATTATTAATTCCAAGCACCTAAGATTCATATTATTGTATCTTGGCTAAAGTGTTTTTCAAAACACAAGTTAATCACAAAGTTTTGAGTAAATGGTGGACAAAGCACAAGATAATTACAAAAATTGAGTAAAAGGTGGTTTGAGGGAAAAAAATAGTCCGAAGATAATGGAATCTATCCGTCCACTTATTTAACAACCACATATGTATATGCAATTACATTAATCAGTATGCTATATGGATAAAAAAATTCCAAAGTTTTCAACAACCTTGGGTTCCTTTATTTCACACTATAGTTGAGATAGGGTTTTTGTTTAATTGGGCGGAAATTCTTTTTTGCACTTTCTACAAATCACCACACTAGAGTTAAGAGTTATGACTATGAAACTTACCTTTTAGGGTTTTGAATGGCATCAGATATTATTGGCATAGTAAGTGAATGAAATCCATTGCTAGGTGAAATGAACATAATTTGTTTTCCATTTGTATGGAGCATAAATACCAAGTTGCTTCTCTATTATAAGCTACTTCTATAATGAATAGAGATAGAGGGGATAGAGTGATGATTTATTTGGGTTATTTTTTGTTGATAGTTTAGAGATGGAAAATATTATTTTGGTTTATTGTTGGCCCTAGGAAAAGACGAGAAAAGATAACCAGAATCTTGCTCGAAAAGTTAAAGATTTGGGTTGCAAGAAGTGTAAAAACATAAAAGCATCGATCCAAGCTGTGTTTAGATCACACATTCAAAGACAGCAATTAAGACTAAGAGGAATATAAATAAAATAGATAGAGACAAAAAACCAAAGAGCATGAGATGAGAAAAGAATACATGAATTGAAAAGAATACCTAAAGAAGAGTCTGCAAGCTAAGTGCATAGACCAAAGGTGCTAAACAATTTATCATCCCATATGAAGAGCACTTTTGTGTTTTTTCCCAGATAGGTTTCCACATTAAAACTTGTGTCTGTGTGTCTTTAATATATGTGTTTGTGTCGAATGCATATATGTTGTGAATGACAGTGCTTTGAATGTGTCGAGCATATATATTGGGAATGAACTTATTTATATATGTCACACATCTAATGTTATGATCATATGGAATTTAAGTTAATGTGTGTTAATGCTTTATGTTACATACTGTCATATATGTTGACAAATTAATAGGCTATCTTCTTGAATGAATGTATGAGACAAAATTTTATTTGTGAGTTTTGGACAAGTGACCTAATAATGGTGTACTAATGAAATCCCCCTCATAATTGTAGAAACTTGGTTATGGTAGTCCCCATAAGATATCATGGGTGAGACTTCATTTGCATCGCAGGTGTTGCCGATGAAGTTCTGCTTTGTCGGCCTGATATCTTGGGTTTTGTTGGCGAACAAGGAATCTGAACCTAGGTTGATAGAGTAGTAACACAACATTTATAGTGGAGGTTCTAATTTACATTGTAATCAACACAATGGTGAAGTCCTCTTCCGAAAAGGGGAGTAGGGGGCGCCATCAAAGAGAATGAAGATGCATGCATGTTTACTAGGATTTTTTTTTATTAGATAGCATAATATTGGTGCAATCACCAGGGTCTCCAAAAGAGAGATCCATTTCTCACCCATAACATAGTTCATTTACTAAATATCCAATACAAGAAAGAAAACATGTTATAATTCATAAAGGACCAGTACATATAATAAGTGTATATTGAATAAGAGATATGGCTACATTGTCATGGGTTACTATATATACAAATTGATTACTAAGAACATATCAATGATCATGTCCTTTCATTAAGTTATATTATTAATATTGTTGTTGTTATTATTATTATCATTAATTGATGCTTATTTGTATATATTTATGTCTATTGTCTTTTCCTTTAAAAACACTTTGTTATCAAAGCATACGAAAGATATGTCTTCATTTTGGCTTGTATTTCCTTTTGGGGATAATTCATTCTTAAGTTTTTCATGGTTGAGGACATCAGACAATATGATCTTTTAACTGATGAATAGAGTTATGAAATTGTTTAAGGGTTAGACCATCGTAATTCATTTTTTTGTGGGATTGTATGGCAATGAGTTCTATGATTTGGAGGATGAAAAAACTCCATTCTTAAACTTCTCATCAATATAATAATATCTCTACTTAGATTTTCATATTGATTTTGTCTTCGTTTAGTTCGTTGTTGACCTATATAATTAGGATGATGTATGGTATCCCTGTATGAGGTGTGATGTTTTCAAAACCTTTGTCTTCTGATATTTATGATGATTTATTGGTTGGTAAGATATTGATGGGATCAATATTGTTTCTTTTCTCCAATGTCTCAATTTTTACATCTTATTACTTACGTATTTAAAAAATATTGGTAATTTTTTCTTTATCAATTGTTGGTTCTTTGTTGATACATTCCTCTAGATTCCCTTGTAGGAACTTCTTATCATTCTTTAGCTTCTCAATTAGGGTAAATCATTTTTGATTGCGTGAAACCTCTTCAACATTATTCGGCATTTTGAATTTATCTTTAACGTCTTGTTTTTTTATTGCTCAGCTTTAATTATTTTCATTTTCTCAAGAAGACTTTGATTAAGGTTCCTTAGTATAGATTCTTCTTTATATTTTTTCGATAACTGATTCTCAAGATCTTGATTCTTTTTTTCTAATATATACTTATGTTGTTTCTTATCCTTTGGATTCTTAATTTGTGCAAGTAATTTTTTATTATGCTCTTTTAAACAAGAGAGTGGGTATCATCTCTTTCGAGCAAGCTTTTGTCAAATTTCTTCTTGAAATATTCATTTTCCATTAGTAATTTCTAATTGCAATAACTCCCATTCTCCGATTCCATGCATAATAATGTTTCCATACAAAGTTCTTTAATTAGTGTTACCTACTAAGTCATACTTAGTCGGTGTTATCAAGTGATCCTGGTGAAATGGACAAAGATGATTTGTTCGGACTTCAGAAGGCCTTCAGACTTGCTTTTGGGAAGTGTTTTTTTTATCTACCACATGTTCATACCCCCTTGGGGGAGTTGTAATAAAATGTTCTTGAATAGTAGTGTTTGTAAAAGACTCAGTCTCTTGGACTTTACTTGTCAATCTGATCATCCCAGAGTGTTTTTCCCTTGGTTATTATTGGTTGTTGAATAAACGATTGATAATTTCTGAGTTTTTCACTCAATACCTCCAAAGTTGGGGTGGTAGGCTTGGCATTTATGCCTATTGAGGTTATTAGAGTCTATGTGTCAATGTATAAACATGCTAGGCATTATGGTCGAGTCATATGAACATGTTCTAAGTCCCCCTAGGTTTTGTTTTTTATTTATTTTTAATTTTAGTTTTTCCACAAAACATAGGCTATTTTTTAATAGTCTAATTGGAAAAATTGGTCTTGTAATAAAAGTGGGGTTAAAAGTCTGATTCAGTCATGGGGGTGCTCATTTTCTAACTCGAAGCACCCAGTAATCCCATAAACCCACTTTTCCTAAGTTTTGAGTGATTTTTCCATCACTCAGGTGAGAAAATCCAAAAAAATCAAATATTAATTAATTTAATTAAAAATTAATTAAATAATGGAACAAATCCAAATTCCTAAATCAATGGATTTTGCTCTGATTTGACTAAAGTCAGTCTCATCGGCTTCATATTGACCGGGGGTTCCCATTCCTTCACTGAAGGCATGAATCGGGGTTGAAGAGGAGATTAACAAGATCATGTAGATTTGGGGGTTTTGCCCTCCTTTTTCTCTCCTCCACATGTGTGGATCAATATGGGAGCTGGTTGATGGGTGGTTCAGTTCACTAAGTGAGGTGTCACTTCGATTTGCAGTTCCTATCCAGTTACACTTAGTTCATCAGATTAGACTCAGTTCTTCATCATATTAGACTCAATTCATCATCAGATCAGACTCAGTTCATCATCAGATCAGGCTCAGCTAGACTCTCGGTTAGCTTCAGTCTCTCTTTCAGTCAAGCATGCGCCCCTCTTGGCCAGTCTAGCTATAAATAAAGCATCTTTTTCCTCTTCCAAGCTAGTTAGAGTTGGATAAAGAGTTGTTTCCATTGTAATATTGCTATATTTTCATTGTGAATAAAGAATCTTTGGAGGCTATACTATGTAGTGCATGTTTTTATGTGGATTCCCAGCGTCATGCTGCTAATGTAGTAACTGCAATTTTTTTCCAATTTTTGTGCTGTTTTGTATTCTGGATTCAAGGATTTGGTTGAATCAAGTAAGGGTGTAAACTAGGCAAGTAATATTACTTTCTATTGTTTATTCATATTATGTATGCTCAAGAATCTAAGTTATATGCTTAAATAAGATTATTTTTGCATGATCTTTCATTTTTTTGTTTCATACATCTATATCCAAATCTCACGAGGTGTTGTGCAGGCTTGTGTGATTTAGTTGCAGGTTCCCGATCGGATGAAGGTGTGGATCAATATTGACGCCATTACTTATCCAATAATCTCAAGACCCTATCCCTCGGTGCTCCACAAAAGGGCCTCCTTTCAGCTTGTTCCATTCAAGCAATGAACCAACCTTCTCTCCTCTTCTTCTCCTTTTAAAAAATTAAATCTTCTTGGTTACTTGGATTTTATATTTTAGATATACCATTTCAAAGCTGACACCTTTCTAGATCTAAACATATAGGAGCTGCATGCATAGATTTAGTTTCATCTAAGAAAAAGACCCAAGTCCTTTCTCTTTAAAAACTAGATCTAGCATTAAAAGTATTTCATTTTTTATAACTAGTTTTAAGCCAAATCAAAATCTTATTTAAAGTGAATAGTCTTTCTTTATTAAAAGTTAAATCCAGCATATAAAGTGCACATCACATTTGCTTCCCCAAAGCTATCCAACATCCTCAAGAGGACTTGTCCTCTTGAGTTATTTTTGTCTTTTCTTAAAAGTACTTTAACTTAGTCTTTTTCGGTAGTTTCTTGGGGGTTGTCCAAAGACACTTTTAAAGTGTTTTTGGGCACTTTACACTAATTAAATATTTCTGGTATTTATCAGGTCCATCCAAAAATAGGAGGAGGTGCTGTTTGAAAAGCGATTTTTGGGCCATTCGAAACCCCCTAGGGATCTCCCCATCTTCTGTAGTCATTATTGTTGTACTTTGTAAGCCCTTGGGTTCATTCAGTATAGGAACCAAGAGGAATTATTCAATTTATATTGCTGCTATTGTAACCCTTAATAATAAAAAGAATCACTTCGATTAGGCTCTTTCGATCCCACTCCCCATCCCCCCAGGGGGGATCCTGCGTTTTGTGATTTTTGCACTTTTTCACTTTTTTCTAGTTTTGTCTTGTATTTGAGCATTGTACACTTTCAATCATAATAATTTCAATATCTTTTACAAATTAAAAGTAATCATACTACTTACCCCACGACTTCTCGATTGACCTGAAAGGGGAAAGAGATGCGTTGTAGGACTAATTAGATAATTCATGAATTGTGTTTTGTATTTTTTATGTTAGCTAAAATTAACCCCTCCTTGATTTCCCGATTGAGGTCCACTTGGACCAAAATAAATTCCCGGAGTTTTTCCTATTTTAATAAAGAACACAGCTTAAAATCCTTAAGAAATTTAGTAAAATTGACAAGAATCCGGTGTGTATGCTTTACACTTGGCTTCGGTTCATCCGATAAATAAAGCTACATTAAAAGCAACACGAGTGACTAGAATAATTAGGATTCACTTTCCCTAATTAACCACCTCAGGAAAAAATATAAGGCCTCAATTAAACTGTAAACAGTGGAAAAATACCCAAGGGAGGTGGGAACTACTGGACAGTGATCTCGAGGCACCGATCTCTATTACATCCTAGCGGGGGTATTATGAACACAGTCTCAGAGACTCCATTTAGCCCACACATTCCTTGCGGGTAGTTGTAGCGGTTGTTACTTTTGGACATACTCCAAGTACCCCCTGGGTATATCTGGAGTCCCCCCGCCCAATTTAATTAACTCATCATACATTAACTTAAAATTTGACCAAGAGCACTTGCAACACCCACTTGTATTTAAACAACAATCTCATTTGTGGACTCCATTATTGGCACTGATCTATTTGATATTTTCATATGTCTCTGCATTACTGCTTATCAAGTTTTGATTTCTATGATGTTGTGGTATAACAAATATTGCAAATATCTTGTGTCGAATTCATTTGTCAAAACTCCTAAAAAAATTACTCATTTAATACCATCATCATCTAAGTAACCAGCCTTAGTAACTCATAGAGTATACCCCCCTTAGCTTCGTTAGGAGTTTGCATAAATAGAGGAGTCAAGGACAAGGTGGCAACCTTGACTTGAGACTTGCCCTCAAGGACACACAAAGTGGCTTGAAGATTTATTCCACGTTCCACCCAGGTGTGTGAAAGGTGACAACAATTAACAATGGCCTTTATTGTAAATTGAATATATCTTCATACAGGTAAATTATCATGTTTATGTCTGGCCACAAGTGGTTTGTAAAATCTCCTGGATATTCCACTGTAATAGTTTTTCCAACATATCATATAATAAAATGAAAATCCCTTATTATACAATGTTTTACTTTAGATATTTATATTTAATTGTTATTAGCTTAACGTATGCAATAAGTACCGAATAAATTGAAATGAAAGAAGCGAGAGAAAATAACACACCATCCCACAATGAACACAAAATATACCATGGGAAAACCCAATACAAGAAAAACCCATCTAAAAGGTGAGGCCTATGATCTTTCTCTGTTCTTCTTAGCAATAAAGTTCAAGTACATCTATACGTATATATTCGATTTTGGATTAGCATTTTGTCTTTTATAATTATGCATGGAGGAGTGCATTCAACTATTTGTAGGCAATAGTATCATATAGGGTAATATGAGGAAATAACTACCTATAACCATGCATCTTTCCAATTGAAGGAATGAATAAATGTGTTGATGGGAATGTTTACAACTAGATATGTGTGTGCACATATAAGACCACATAATAATAATAGAGCTATTATTTACTTGAATAGAGGTGACAACTAAATAAGTTTGCACCAAGAATAAAATTGAACAAATTTGATCTCCACAAAGATCCATTTTGGTGAAATGAGTGGGATTTAATTCCCTCATTTATGGGTTACTAGTTGTACTTATAAGGTACATCAAACTATGAACTATGTTGTAAAATTGACTTTCATCATCGTTGTTCTCTCTCATTTTCTTGTTTTTGTAGTGTGTGCTAATGGAGTTTCTACTTCCTTACACTTTTCCATTATGAATTGCATCATTAGATCCTAGGAATACTTAGCTTGACAAGCAAAAATACTATCAAGTTATTGATATACCTCAACAGCAAGTGTTGTCCCCTTCACTTTTGAATACATGGTCACAGAAGATAGATGAGAAATCAATGTGGGAGGAATTATGCAAAAGGTCATGGAAAAAAGATAAGATGGATATTAAATAAATCAAAGTAGAGTATTTGAGTTGTACTAACCATTGTATAGTTTGTTTAAGAAATTAGGAAAAAATAAGGGATAGGTTTAATGGTTGAGAGAGTGAATAAGTGAGGGAGCAAGTGGAAGTAAGAGAGAGAAATCCATATTTAGGAACTAATGTACTATGAGGGGTATAGGATTTGAGATCAAATTTGTGAGATATCTATCACTAAATATTGTAAAAATTGTGGAATGCTCTGCTTTTCTATGAATTGAATAACATAAAATGGCTATTGTTAGTGCTCCCACCAAAAATTTTGTATGTATCTAATGAATATGTAATGGATGCTATTATGCTTTGATTTATGTCTATATGTATGAATGCTGTCTAATTATTGCACATTATTTATTTCTCAGTGCGCAAACTAAAAGAAGGTTAAAATAGAATCTGTAATAGCATCCTCATTCTTTCACTATTATTTCCCTCATCTAACACTAGTCTCAATTATGATTTGGGTGAGACATTCTTCTCTTTGAGGAATAATGTAAATGAAAACATCTCTATACTACAATGCACCTTTGTTGGCACTTGAATAGAACTTGGGTCTTTAACTTTGTGCCAACAAGTGGTTATGTTTCCAATCAATATAGAATCTTTCCCATATGGAGGTTGGATTATGGAGGTCACCATTTTTCAAGGATGATAAAGACTACAACCTATATTTCTGATGTATGCTAACACATTGGGAAGCCATATTGGTGGGATGAGATCCTCTCCATTCTATTCATTCCTTACAGCGATTTGAGAAATGGGTAGTAGATTTAATGGTCATTTTAATCCACCCATAACACATTCAAAATCCCACTATGTCATTATTGCAATACACTATATGACTAAGTGGGTTGAGGAAGAACCTGTAAAGGGTTGTTCCATGAACACAACAACTTGATTTATATTTGAGACTAGTATTTCCCAATTTGGGTTGCCTAGGATCCTTACCAGTGACCAGGGCATGCATTTAGAGTAGTGTAATTGCCACATTGACACAGGAATTCCATCCAACATCATAAACGTAATCCCTATCATCCTCAAGTGAATGATATGGTAGAAGCTTTTAACATGATTCTAGAGACTTGATTAAGTAAGGTTTTCTCCACAAATAGAGATAGTTGGGATGACCATGTACTTGTGGTATTGTGGGTTGATCAAACTACTTTCAAAATATTTCATGAGGAGCTAGTTGGTGTATGGGTGAGAGGATGTCCTTCCCACTAAATTTGTTGTCCCTAGTGTTTATATTTCCCATGATACCCATATCATTGAGGAGGAGTTAGCTACAGAAAGATTAAATAATAATTGGTACAGTTCGAAGAGTCCAAATTTTTAGTATATTTTCATGCAATAGTGGAAAAAAAAAGAAAGAAATCATGGAATTACCATCACATCAAGACCAACCATTTTTCTAAAGGTGATTTGGTGTTTCTTTAGCAATAAGTACCTTAGGAATCCAAGAAAGTTTTATATGCATTGGCTTATTCCATTTATTATTATGGACATGAGATATTTTGGTGTTGTCCTCCTTGCACAACTTGATGGTGTCCTTGCATTTCATTATTAGTTCCAATTTGTTGTTGGCGAAATGAAAGGAGCAGGTGGATTCTTTTGAAATTTTTTAGGGTAAATCCCTATCTGCAGTACCCTTATTGGTCGCTTTTTCTAAAGGGTCAATAGAGTATAGGGGTTGACTCAAGGGTGATTCAATGATTGTGGTCAATGGTTGCTATCCCCTTCATTTTTTAAGACCTGTTCATGGAAGATAGATGGATGATCAACGCAGAGGAATTGTGCAAAAGGAAATGGTACAAGATAAGAGGGATATTAAATACACCCAAGTATATTAGTTGCGTTGAAACTATATATTTATGCAGTTATAACTAATCACTATAATTTGTTTTAAATATTAGGAAAAGATAATGGCTCAGGTTAGCAGGTGAGTGAGTGAATGAGTGAAGGATTTAGTGGAATAAAGAAAGGCAAATCCATATATGGGAAGTAATGTATTGGAAGGGGTATAGGAGTTTAGATCCATGACCAGGATATCTATTTATGGATGTTTTAATAGTTGTGGAATGTTCTATTTTGTTGTGAAATGAATAATAGAAGATGATTGATGCTAGTGCCCCACCGCCATGAAAAAAAAACTTTGTTGCATATATGAGGAATGCATAATGCATGATTGATATGGATTATTTGGAGAATTAAATGAAAGAAACAATATAAAATGGAAACACACACACCAATTTTTTGTAGAAAGAATAAAACTCAAATTCTATTATTGAATGGGATGGAAAAAAAACTATAAAATGCAAAGCAATACAAACTAGCTTAGATGGTGGTAGCTTATATATGAAGAGAGGTTTGTTGGCTACACTCATTCACAAGAGTGATTAAAAACAAATAAAAGAGGTCCTTTTATAAAAAGAATAAAGAGGAAAAATACTTAACATCAAGAAGCCTAACCTTAAAAGATGAAGTGCTAAAAGGATTTGTGGGTCCCAAAGTGGCTAGCTAATACATTAGCTTCTGTAACTTTTCATACACTCTATGTTTAGGGAACCTAATATATCATTGTAAATAAATAATTGAGATTTACAATCTTTGACTCAGGCGAGTGCATTCCATGACAACCCTTGGCTGATTGAATGGCAAAAAACATTGTTTAGGGCCTCAAAATGGCCCTGGAAGTTTGGGACTCGAAAAATCGTGTAAATTTGACAAGAAGATGGAGAACCATCGTAACTTGGTCGAACATGTGTGTGGCCACCATGTTAAATTCAATGAAGTGTGGATCCTCATGCCTGAATGAAAGCAATGTGAAGAGAAGGTTGTAGAAGAATGAACAATTCAATGTAAATTGATCAATAGATTCATGGCAGAAATTACACACACATGAGGAAAAAAATGGTCAACATAAAATTACATGAATAATCATGATGTCTCTTGTTGTAGGTACAATAGATCCAATGTTATTTAAAACACGGGAGCCCAATTACACATACAAAGTTAACTGCTTGAAGTCCTTTGATCATTTTGTGGCCCCTATTACATTTGTCATGGTTTCTTTGTTTTCTAACTTAGCCAAATTTCTGAAATCTATGCATGTTTTGTGTGTTGTTGATGAAGTTGTGGGGAACTATATTTTAGTGAAATTATTTCATCCCACAACCCACAAGTTGCGGATGATGGGATTTTGAAGTTTTTTTTTTTGAGATTTCCATCCCGCAACTTGGAGAATGTGGGATGCGAAAAGATTGTGTGTGTGTAATTTGGTTATCCAGCATCCCACAAGTGCGAAATGCAGATTGCGGGAAAATAATTTATTTCGATGATTTTTTTTGCGTCTCTCTGCAACTTGCGGGTTGTGGATTGCGAGAGAGATTGAATAAAATTTTGATGGTTTTGTGATCCTGCATCCCTCGTCCTACATGTGCGGAATGCGGGTTGCGGGACGGTTAAATAAAATTTGATTTTTTCAATGAGATCCTGCATCTTGCAGGCTTAATCTTGATCGTTCATTTATCTTAATCCTACGGTCCTAACGGACTTGGGAAAATCTATATATATTTTGGTCTTTTTGCGATTTCTTTACCATTTTCAGTGCTGTAAATTGCTCTGCCGCGTTGAATTTCCTTGTGTTTCACCAGTCGAAGTTATCACTATTCGATCTAATTACCAGTTAGTATTTGAGTCATTTTCCTAATTCAAATTTCTTATTGTTGTTTTGGGTTAAATTAGTTTTAATTATGGGTTTATGCATTTAACAGAATATTTCAACCCCAAGATGTCTCGAATTACCCGATGCAAGAACCTTCAGAAGGATATGCTGACTAAGGACCTAAAATTTGGCATCTTTTCTGATACTAGTGGCAGAGTTAGTGAAACCTACCAAGTATATTGGTCTAGTATTTACTCTATTTTCGACAACAATGACCTCTTAGACATACCAAATGACCATCATGCCTACCAGAGAATTAGGGATTTTGGTATCCATTCCATTGCATCTAGACCTACTATTCTTCCATACAATGATGCAGTTAAATGGATTATTGAACATGCAAACCTCAAATACTGTTCCTTCAATAGTAGCACAGGGTCGCATCTTGCTAACTTCCATCCTCAGGTATTCGTCAAAGCTAATGCTCTCAAGTCGATCAGACAACTCCTTAACGCTGATTTTGTCAAAGCCTCTAAGTCCAGATATAATTTTGATGAAATGTTGACCTCATGGATGAACTCACTCAATAATTTTTCTCAGAGGAAGGATTACCTTTACCCCATTGATTGGTTTAGGGAACCCTACTCTCTACTAGCTACTATGTTGTGTAGAATTTACGGTCTCCCCAATTGTTCCTATTTTAAATTAATGGGCCCCAATAGCTCATCACATTCTAACCACGGGAGAATCCCTCCCATGGGATTCCATTCTTTCTCTAGAACTCAAGACATCCATCTAAGACTATCAAAAGGCCACTGCCAGGTAGAAACCCAATTTCTTCTTCTCAGCCTTCATTGTTGGTGTATTTTGTACTGAGTTCTGTTATCCCAATTTGGGATGGAACTGGGTCTTACCAGCCCCACCTGTACACATCTACCATGCAGAATTGTGGAATACCAATTATGTGGCCAGGTTCTACGAAATTTGTGAAAACTTCCTTGGACATATTTATTTTCTAATCTTCAACATGGAAGCTCCAGCCTTCTCGCTTGAAGCCAGAAACCTTATTGCTACCATGGGTGATTGATACGTTGTAGAATCATTTGCATATATAAGAATCCAGGGCAACAATACCGCCCATATGTTACCCAAAGTTGTACCTAACAAGTTGGTTATTGAGGAGATATCCTTCCAAAAAGTGACTGAAGGAGTTTACAAGAAGCTTGTTGGACCAAAAAGAAGAGTTTGGCCTAAGTTCCCTCAAACCCTTGGACCAATGAGCATACCAACTTCGACCTGGGATACAGATATTAGCGACCACATAGTTTCTCTGAATATGGGTTTTTCCAGCAAAAGGAAACATGACCCCGGGGGGTGGGTTGATGCTCATCTCAGGAAAAATCATTTCAAAGTGGGTTATACTCATGAAGAAGTACCAGATGACTCTATTTACCAAGGAGTCGATACTTTTTTCTGAATTTTTAGCTAGAGCCAAGAGAAAAGTCAAATCTTGTGCTACCAGAAGGAAATCAGAGACAGGGTCCAGGTTTACAGAGCAATGGAATGGGACATTCGGGAAAAGATGAGGAAAGACAAGGAAGAGAAAGAGGCTCAAGCAATTAAATATTCTCAGTGACAACTAGCTCAGCTATGGATAAAGGTAAACGTCCTATGGAGGATGTCCCAGAGGAATCTATTGCTCAGCAGGTCAAAACCTTGATACATACTTCTCAACGGTTTAAACAAAAGATGAAAAAGATGACTTATGTGCTAGATACTCAAGAAATTACAACTGCTCAGGTTGTTTACGATAAACAAGTAAATGCTACAGTCACTTCAACATGTGATGATTAGGCGATGACTGAGCTTAATCCACTTACAGGTCTAAAATTGCAGGTTTCCTCCTCTCCAGCTCATACCATATACTTGACCAATTTTGATGCTGAAGAAGGAGGACCTTCTCCTATGCCTGTCACTGAAGAAGTTGATAATGGTTAAAATTTGAAGGCATTTATGAATTTATTCAATGGTAGTAACAGGAAATATTCCTCTGTTCCCGAAAACCCACAACCCACTTTTGGGTCTTATCCTTTTTCCTCAGCACTACTGCTCTCGTTAATTCAAACCCTATCTTCTTTGCTTGTTGGATCAAATTTATCGCCTCCATTATCCCATATCTATCATGCTTTGACATGCCTACCTGCTTCTATCACCCCTATCTCTGTACACCCACCTATGTCACAATCTACTGCACTTCAAGTTCCTAATATTCCACTGCACATTCATTTTTTTCTCTATCAACATCATCCGTTCCTGAAAAGGTCTCAATACTTTCATCGTCACTGCTGGCTGATACCATTCATGCTTCATCCCTTGAAACCTCAATTCCAATCATCCCTTCATCGTCTGAAACAATTGATGTCCAAAGTAGTTCTCCTTCTTTACTCACTGCTCACATCACCATGCCTATGCCTTCTCGTACCATCACTCAGATTTTTCCTTTGGTGTCCACAGGGATTGACACTTCTTCCACTGATGAGGTAAGAGATGAGTTTAATGAAGACATTGTGATCTCTCTTGGATATTATCATTATAGCAAGTCCAATAAAGCAATGTTTAGAAGAGGTAAGAAGAGAAGCAAAGATCAAGGTGATGTAGATACATCTCTCTCTAATCAGGTAGTGTGGACACAACAGTCTGGTGAGCCACAGGTGGATGCTGTAGATACTGCTTCTGCTTTGGGAGCTTTCATAGGTGCAAAATTACATGTTGTTAATTATTTGAACAGGGCGTTTGACAAGAAAAAAAAAGAAATAACCAAACTGAAGGAAGAACTGGAACAGACCAGAAAGGAACATGAGGCTCATGTTGTTGATTTAACGAAGATATCTGAGGAAAAGTGAAATGAGCTACAGGTGAAGAATACTTCTCTTCAGGATGAGCTCCTAAGTGAGAAGACTACAAATGTTGTCTTTGTGCATAGAATAGCCTTGCTTGAAAATCAATGTGAAGATGCAACTGCAAGTGAAGCTTTATCTTCGTTGTCTAAGTTCTGACAAGAAGAATTCAAGGAATTAGCTCTCAAGACTAATCAAGAGAATTATAAGTTAATCAGTGAATTGTTCTAAACTATGGATAGTATTTTTGAGAATCATCTTGCTTTTGATAAGATGTCTGTTACTCTTGAAGATCGATTAGACAGAAGGGAGAAAACTTCCAAAGCATATGATGATGTTGCAGATTGGAAAAGATGCATGAAAGATAGGCCATAAAACATCACTATTCTTCGCAGTTTCCAGCTGAAGAAGGTCATAACTATTTTACGTGCTTGGGAAGATCTGAATGAAACAATTGGTGAATCTATTAAGAAGGCGTGAGCTATCTATGGAAGGAGGTGGTATGTTGCTGACAATTTAATGGATTCTTTGTGTTTTCCTATAATGGGTCTCATCGAGAATGCATGCCCACTGAAACTCATGATTGAACAGGTTGAACAACAACGAGATGAAGCAAAAGAGAAGATCCAGGGGCTTAGTCGTATCATCATTGATGATGTGGATCAGTTAATAAAACAACCATTTTCTATTAAAGGAAAGATTCATATCTGCATTTGTATTTGGCATAAGTTAGCGAAGAATGAAATAGAAGATCACAAATGTGATTCCCAACTTGGACTTGAATCCACTAACTATCCCAACTTAGATGATTTGTTGGAGATCCAGAGAATATGGAGAGATTTTCTTGTGTATTAGCTTTGTTTGGGTTTTTTGATCCCATTTTGAAGGGAATTGATTCTTTTGTAATAATTATTTAAAGGGTAGACTTCAGATGTATTATGGGACTTTGGGGAAGGGGAAAGATTTGGATAAGAGACTAAAGATACCTCTGTGTACTTGAGGTTTATGTAATTTATTACAAATCTTGATTTAATATAGTATTGATATCATTTCACATCTCTTGCTATTGGATTGATTAAATTTATTTAACAGATCATGATTTTTGCTATTTCAAATGGATCAATATCATTGTTAGTTCTTTGCAATTGATAAATGCATTTATTTATAAATTTGATTTGTCTTTGTTATTTATTCATGCATTAATAAAGTTTTAAATAATTTCTTCTTTTAAAAGTCTTTATCTATTTCTGCAAATGATTCACTAGTGAAGTTAGAAAGATAACAAACATGTTGGTTTTTCAATTAACATGCATACATGCAAGTTAGCCTTGAATGATACAATCTTAAGTTGTTGTTAGTTGATTTTTATTAATTGGTTGTGAGTTAAGTGATAAGTTAATAGTCTCATTTACATTTTTGTTAATTTGATGAAAATACTTGTCTTTCTTACACCTTAGGCTAATCTATAAATCAATTCAACATCCTTTTTAAGTAGCTTAGATTTAGATTATATTTTCCTTTATAGTTAGATTTGAGTTTCTTTTCTTTGCATCACCCATCCCTTTTTTCCAATATGGGAAACAGATCCTATAAGGATCAAATCCACAAGAGCTGCAAAGGCCAATAATATCCGTGGGAGATTACTACACCAAACATGATGGGGATAGGACTATCCTTGCGCGGGACCTTTTGAAGCCCTTCAGTACAGGTTTTCCCCCTATTTTGTAAGTCTTAGACACCCTTTTTAGCCACATACACAACTGAGGCTTCAACATCTCTGTAATACAATAATCATACAATAGATATAATTCGAATGCCTTAGGGAGGATTTGAATTCACCAACTCAAATTGACTTCGATGCTAACGCAGTGGGGGAAAATAACCACTAGAGTTCACTAATGCAACTCCATATTATTCAGTTAGTCTAAAATCAATTAATTGATGAGGGTAGGTGAGTAAATGCACCCAAATTCCTTAAATCAAGAAAATTGGCGATAGGGTGACTGCGAGTGAACTAACTCATGGGAATCAAATACTAATTGAACATAACTGAATACCTACTAGAGTCAACTGGTGGTGGCACTCAAAGTGGGTTCCTAAATTATAGGGATTGGTCCCTAGAGATCCTAAACTCATCCATACATGCACGGTGAGTGGTAGGTGGCCCCTAGGTGTTTCCCCATTCACTAGTGAAGTGATAATGACCTCTTAATCTAGGAAAAAGGAAAATAGACTATGTGGGAAAAGGGAGGATTAATTAATCCTAATGCCCCTCCCCCCTTAATCTTAAATTTGGACAACATGGGCCCTAGAAATTAAGGCCAAATTTCACCCATACAATCTAAATGAAAAAAAAAATTGCTTAACAAACAAGTAAATGGGGAAAACCTCATGGGATCCCCCCCTCTCAAAATAAGTAGGAACATTAGGAACAATAGTTGAATCAAGCCTTTACACCAAGAATATATATGAGATAAACAAATATCATTTTAGTGAAGGACTTGGTGAATATATCTACAATATTCTCCTCTATAGGGAAGTAATGTAAAGTGATGTCCTTATTATGCACTGGTACCTGAATGTAGTGCATGTGGAATTCAATATGCTTGGTCAATTTATTTTGAACTAGATCACTGGATATATTGATTGTACTATAATTGTCACAATATAGGTTTACTGAAGGAGAAGTGTGAATTCCAAACTCTGTTAAATCCCATGCAATGAAACTTCTTGAATAACTACATTTACAACCCCGCAATATTCTGCTTCAGCTGAAGAGAGAGAAAGAGCTTCTTGTTTCTTGCTTGACCAACATATTGGTCCAAATCCCAACATGAACAAAAATCCTGATGTATATTTCCTTCCAGTACTATCAACAGCCTAGTCTAAATCAATAAAACCAGTTAGATCTTGCTGTTCACCAGTAGAATAGTGGATCCCAAACTCCCCGCACCTTACGCATACTGTAATATGCATTTTTTTGCTTTCCAATACAGCTCATGTGGCTCCTGCGTGTATCTCACAGGAATTATCACAACATAAGATAAATATGGTCTTGAATGGGTGAGGTACAATAGGTTACCAATCAGTTGTCTGTAGAGTGTACTGTGAATCAGTGGTGTGGAACCACCTTATTCCAACCTGATTACAGATAGGAAGGGGAAGGGTGTTGCTTTACAATCATTCATGTGAAATATTTTGAGCAAGTCTCCTATGTATATGGGATGTGTAATCATGATTCCCAAATCTATTTTATTTACTTTGATACTAATGAACTTTCTTAACAATCTTATATCAACCATTGAAAATTATTCGCTTAAGGATGACTTGATGCCTCTCAATCCAGCAGCAGAGCTACTAATAATGAGCAAGTCATCCACATATATAACAATCAACAATAAGAATCCCCATTTTTTTTGCATGTAGACATTGCAGTCATATCTATATCTCTCAAATTTGTGTGACATTAGGAAGGCATCCATCTTGGCATACCATGCCCTTGGGGATTACTTGAGCCCATAGAGAGATTTCCTTAGTTTGTAAACTAAGTATGAATCTTAAATGTACCCTTCGGGTTGTCTCATATATATCTCATCTTCTAGGTCACCATGGAGGAAGGAACTATTCACATACATGTGATGTACCTCCCACCTCTTTGAAGCTGCAATGGCCAAAACTAGTCTCATCGATTCTATTCTTGCAACATGAGTGAATGTCTGATTATAGTCCATCCCATGGACTTGTTAGTACCCCGTTTCCATGAACCAGGCCTTATGCTTGGTTGTGGTACCATCAAATTCTATCTTGGTCTTGAAGATCCATTTTCACTGAATTAACTTCCTCCCAGGAGGAAAAATGATAAGCTCCCAGGTTTTGTTGTCTTGTAGCAAACCAACTCATCATCCATAATTTCTTGCCACCTTCGATTATGGAAATATTCCTTATATGAATAAGGATATGACCCCATCATCATGAAACACCTCTCTGGGAGAAGTGGATCTAGATGGGAGAGTGCAACATGTTCATCTTGATACTGGGACCTTATTCTTCTTCTGTCATTTGGATCCCCAACACTATTCCCAACTGCTTCAATGAGATTTTGGGACCATTTAGGCCTCTGATTTGGAATAGGTACTGGATTTGGATCTAGATCTCATTGAGTTTCAATATCAGTCTAAATATAATCATCATATGAATTTGAAACATTAATTAAGATATCATCACCTGCAAATGGAAATGGATGAGAAATTATACCTTCTTCTTCTTCAACTTGTTGTGGATCAGGCACATGATCTTATTCAAATTGCATATTGTGCTCTGTGAAGAACTTTTTGGTTGCAAGGTCCATCATTTTATATGCGTTGGAATCATCTGCATATACGAACAGTATGTATTCGCTAATTTGGGCTAGGAATGCTTTCCTCTTATTGGTAGGAACCTTGCTCCATGCCTTGGAGACAAAAACTCTCAGATGTGAGACATTGGGCTTATGTCCCATTAAGGCTTTGAAGGGAGTATCCCAATCACTCACTTCTGAGGCACTTTATTCTAGATATAAAAAACATAATTGACTTCCTTGACCCACATATATCGAGGAATATTTCTATCTTCTAGAAGGCATGTAGCCATATTTTTTAATGATTAGTTCTTCGTCTCAGCTACACCATTCTGTTGTGGTGTGTATGAGATTGAGTGTTGCATTTGAATTATTTCTGATGCACAAAGTTGTTGGAATTCTCTTTTGACATACTCAACTCGAGTATCATATATAAGTGATTTGATCTTCTTTTGAGAGTGTTCTCAACCAAGTATTTGAATATCTTGAAGGTCTCAAATACCTCAGACTTTTTCTTCAAAAAGTAGACACAACAATACCTTGAGCAGTCATCAATGAAGATCATAAAGTATCTAGATCCATTCATAGATGTTGTAGGAATTTATCCATATAGACATCACCGTGAATTAAATCTAGTATGGAGGCATCTCTTCTTACCTTCCCAACCTCATACCTTTTTTATGGATGCTTCCCTACCAAGAAACCAGTGCGCACACCTTCAGAAGTTTTGATGATAAGAAATCCCTCAACCATATTTTCATTGTCCAGCTGTTGGAGATACTTGAAATTTAGTAGGGAAAATATTTGATGCCACAACTTGCTTGTGTTATAGGGCACTCATATATGAATTAGGAAGAAAGTGATAAAACTCATATTCCTTGAAGGCGTGATTATCAACTCCTTTCACTGTCGTATTTCCAGTAGAGACTTCGAAGATATCCACTGTGTCAGGATCAAATGTAACACTCTTGGGAGAGATAGTATGTGTCATATGGTAAACATACAACAAGTTTTTTGTCAAGGAGGGAACATAGAGCACATTCTGGAACACTCCATGCTAAATTTTAATGGAACCTATCCTGACAACTAGGATTTGTGAGTCATCTCCCATATGGATGCTTTGTCCTCTAGAGAGATTTAGATAAGTGAATGATTCTTTGGAGGAAACCATGTGGTTCGAGGCTCCAAAATCAATGAGATAATCCTTTGACTAAGTGAAGCATGCTTTCAAAGCATGGGGCCTCTCATGTTCATCAGTATTGTTTCCAACATCAATTATCTTTTCACCTTCAGAAAGGGAAATATTGTTTTATTCAAGGATCTTAGACATCTGGTCAATGGTCTTCTTCATACACTGATTCTCTAGATGAAATCCTCTCTTGCACTAAGAGTACTTGGATTTGTCAAACTTCTTGTGCTTATCCTTCTTGGAGCGAGAGGCCCCTTCTGAAGGATTTTCCTTCTCCTTAGGATTGAAACTAGTGTTCTTATTCTCTTTTCCTTTCTACTTCCCCTTTTCTTATGCATTCTTAGTCTCTCCGACTAAGAGAACCTGATTCTTGGAGGCTTTGAGAGCTCCCATCTGAATCAACTTATCTTGTTTCTAAATTAGTGATTATTTGAAGGCATCAAGGGATGGCATTCACCAATTAGGATTTGTCCATATCCCAGAGTGAAAGGTATATACAAACACTGAGAATTCTGGGACAATTTTGCTCATAATTGAGAGCACCAACTTCTCATCCTTTTTATAAATCTTGCACTTCTTGCATTGCATGACACAATATTTGAATTTTTTGAAGAACTATTTGTTTCAAAGTTACTGGGTTGTATTGTTGTCAACTCATTCTCCAGAATATTTCCCCTGATCTCATCCTTCTTTCCAAACAAGGATTCAAGCTTATCCCATACTTATTTTGGATTTTTTAGTCCATCAAGATGGAACAATAGATCCCTGGATATGTGGATGCATATGAAGCCAAAAACTTCATCAAGCTTATTCAAATACTTAGTTTTATGGAGAGAAGCTTCCTATGGCTTGGGGTAGACAAAAACAAACTGAATGACACCATAAATCAATCCATTTCAATATGCAAGAGAAACAAATGCTGCTAACTCTAAGGGATATGAAACATACCTTATTCTGGACAGTTGATGTAGATCCCCGTTGAGACTTTCCAACATGATTGCATTTATAATTCACTCTCAACAACAGTAAATAAGACAAGCATGTTATATATCAAAGTGTTAGGCCTACTCTAGCATATATAAATCCAACATGTATGAGAAAGTATAAATACATCCATGGACAAAATATTCATAGTCATACACATGTAATGGCTGAGAAATGGATATTTCTATTAATAATAAACAAAGAGATCAATGACAAACTCTTTCGGCACATCGTCGAAACGGAGAAACAGAGTCCTCTACCTGGGCCTCCACCACTTCAATCCTCCATCTCAATGGAAAGCTTACAAAGCAATGGAAATCTTGAGAAGAGCAACAATGTGTGCTCAAAAGGACAAAGGGGTGCATACTCAAGAATAAGCAAGTGAGGCAACAATGAGATATAGTTTCCTTTCTCTCCAAAATTCTCCTCCTTCAATGCACCCAAGAGGCTCAATATATATCCCTCTAATAGACAATGAAGGGTCGAGTCAGAGCGTTTCCAGGAATATGGAAGGCCAAGAGTCAAGTTATTTTGGACTCATTAAGGAAAACTCCAAAGGTTTTTGTTTTTATGCACATTTCCCGATGTACTCAGGCTACAGTGGAGAAAGTTGCTTGTACACACAGGTATTAGCTTAAAAGTCATGCATAATAACAAACATGTATTTTTTAGGGATTTTGTTGGGTCATCAAAGTATCATTTGAGCAAGGGGGTTCCAAAGAGTCTGCAGAGGGACATGGAAGGCCATAAAAGTGTGATATACCAAGTGTGGTAAGATCATCTATAACAAATTCCCCCTAATGTATGAGGTCAGAGGGGTAACATGATGGTTGAAATACATTATATCCATCCCAGAAGAGGAATAATGAAGAACTAGGAGGAAGAACTGGCCACTCATCAATATAATACACTGATAAATATCAACATGTGGCTGCAAATATACATATAGCAGTCCCAGATACATAAGAGTATAGTGGGCATGAATAGGCATAATAGACATATGTCAAATGTGGTCATCACCGCGTACAATATATAGTGAACAAGATCTCCATAATGGATGAAGATATATGATAATACACTGGAATCTTTTCATGAGAGTCGATGTCTCATAAATATTGGAATGATCAAAGAGGTATCATATGTGGAATGCCACAAAACACAAACTGCTACAAGTACATGTCCCATCAGACGGATAAAGGTGTCAAGGCCGAACATGATGGTCCATCGTTTGATTACTAGTCATTGATGTATACTATTAACAGACACAATATATCCCACCTATAATGATAATGGGAATCAAGGTATAGAGTGCAATCCGACAAGTGTGAATAGATGTGTTGAGGTCGAACACTTGAAATAATCCATTGATTAGGGGCCATTGATGTATTCCCAAAACTTTTGATGGCGAGAGAACCTACCATTGATGACTGTAAGTCTCAACGCACTCAATGGACTCTATACTCTTATTCCATAATAAATGCTCTGAAGTTGATAGAATGGAATCCAGTGGAAGGAGGGAATTAATGGATCCCCCATCAACAACCATGAGGTACTTAGAAACTCTAGATGATTTGGAAGAACTCAGAAGAACAAGATGTGCATGAACCAGTAACTGTATCAGGAATGGCCAACATTTAAAGACAAGATAACTGAGGAATTGTCGACTCAGGCTAAAACTTCCTTCGAACAAGAGCATAAGGTAAATGGTTACTGAAAAGGAAGCATGGACTCGACATGCAAACTGGGACAACTCTGTGACATAGGAGGTATTGATAGAGGCTCCATAGGGACTGCCAACATAACCAGTTGGTAGAGAAAAATCAGAATAACAAGTACATATCCTAAATTCATACTAATAACCCAACCAATGGATGTGATATACAGTGCTCTGTTTGAATGCGACACGACTCAAGAGTTTCCAAAAGTAATATGATTTTCCATTCGACTTTTATGTTTTTTTAATTTTTTTTGGACTTTTTCAAATTAGAAAGATTGAAAATGAATAAAATTGCTTATAGTACATAGCTACGAGGAGACGAGTGTTACGGGAAAGAAAACTAGTTCCAAGCAGTGGAACATACCTATGCTCAATGCAGGGGAAGCATGTGCAGGATAAGGACACTCGGGGAAAGGTATCCACCTGGTAAGGGATGATCAAGCTACAAAGGATATATAAAAAGGCTCTGCTTGGCTAGGATTGAGACAAGCTCAAGCTATATGTCTTATAACTCTGAAGCAGGGAGCTGGCATAAATCTCAATAAGGCAAGCGAAATGCATGAAATGCAATTACAACTTGATCTAAAAGGGATTCCATGTGGAATATGGCTAGCATAATGTTCAAGAGGGATATGAGGCTCTTACTCAAAGACATGGTAGGACTATAAGGGACTCCCAAACCTACTGGAAAAATCTCGGCATGGGTGCCAAATTGCAAAGAAGGATCTAACTAGGGCACCCATGAATAGGAAATCTCTACCATTTACATAATGCCAATTCAAAAAGTAGTGTGAAGGTTCCATGACATTATGAAGTGGGTTCATACCTATATTCATGGTGACATAGTCATAAGGTGATGCATAATGCAAGCACAAATATGGTCCTAACCTATATGCCAGTTCGAAATTATACCTGTCATATATACGAATGAGTCAAGGTATTGGTAAAAGTACACTCAAAAAATTTCCCTCAAGAGATCGAATACCATGAGATATGGCATCACATAGTAACTCAATCATGACACTATATTCAAAAATGTTGTTCGATGAAGGCTAGAGACATACACCTCCTGAAGACAAAAATTGACCCATAGGCGTATAGATCATCCAAGAAGTAGAGGTCAAGTTCTGGGTGTGAAGATTGGCACCGTTAGGGTATCCTACATATATCAAAGACTCTGTTGACATCTGCCACAAAAAACATAAGCAAGTCAACAAACCCGATCACTACAAGAATACCAAAACTAAACTATGCAATTATACAATAGTATACAAAATATCATCCTCAACTAAGAATTACGCATAGTTCTTTTTAAGATAGAGACCATTTCTAAGATCCACCAAGTCTTTCCCCTCATAATCTACTAGCTCTTAAGAACCTTTCTTTAACACTTGTTTGACTACGTAAGGACCATGCCACTTGGGGTTGAATTTTCCCACCCCTAACGGTTCACTAGCTTGGTCATATAAGAGGAACAAGTCACCTTCACTAAACTTCCGGGGACGGATAGACTTATCATGCCGAGCCTTAATGTGACACTTGTTTACTTCAAGAGCCACTAAGGCATCTCGATACTTCTCATCAACTTGCTCTAAGTGGACCAGTTGTTCCTCTAACTCATAATTTTTTGGAAAAAGTCCTAAGACTAACTTCAAAGAAGGGATTTCACATTCAATCGATAATATCTACTCCACCCCATCCACTAACTGATATGGAAAAAAACCGGTGGTAGTCTTAAATGCGGTTTGGTAGGCCCACATAGCAGGGTACAACATGATGTGCCAATTAGTTTTGATTTGTGTGATGGTTCTTTGGAGAATGGAATTAACGGACTTATTCATAGCTTCAACCTGTCCATTCGTTTGAGGATAATAAGAAGAGGAATTCTCTTGCTTATACCCCAACTTCCAAGATAGCTTAGCCATCATCTTGTTTTGAAAGTTCCTACCATGGTCTGTGATAAGCTCTCTCAGGATTACCAAACTAAATGATAATATAATTGAAAATGAAATGCATGGTTATCTCACTGTTAGCTTTGATAGTGGGCATAACCTCTTCCCATTTTGTGAAGTAATCAACAACCACTATAATATTATGATGCCCTGTGGATTACCCCCAACTGAAGCTGGGTTGCAATGCATAAAGTATAACCCCCACTTGGTGAAGGGACCAATGGTGATAATCGGATGTAACAGGGCCGAATGCGAGTGCATATTATATGAAAACACCCGGCAAGGATGGAACTACATGACCGCATTAACGTAATCCTTAAAGATCGATGGAAAAAAATAACCCACTCTCAAATTTGTTTGGGTTGTAGAAAGCCCAAATAAATGACCACCACATGCCCCTCCTTGGAAATCATTAAGATAGCCTCAGCCTCCTCATGAGCCAAACATCGACGCAAAATGGAATCCGCCCCATGGAGATACAAAGTGTCACCGACAATGAGGTAGTTCTTAGCTACATGTGACATCTCCAAAAATTCACAAAAAATTAAAAATTTTCTATGTGATATTAAATGCTAAATCATAGTCTAAATAATAGTTTTAATAATTAACTTTAGTCTAGTTTAACAGATAGGTTACAAGACAAGATATTAAGAGAAACTTAGTAGTTAATTCTCTTTTGTTAACTGTAAATAAAAGGGCTACAGAATTTTACTTACTGACTTTTCAATCACATGCTACTAACCGTATTCAATCTATAATGATTTTTAGTCTTTAATAAAATGTTTTTTTTGAAAAGTAATGAGTTTCAAATTGTTGAATTTTGATCATTGGTTTGTTGGTAAATATGTGTATGATTCTGATGGTTATTTTCTTTTCTTACTGAAGGGGGATTATGGTTAGCCTGAGGCTTACTTACATTTTCTCAAAGCTAACACATATTCAATGCTTGTACATGATTCACAGGTAAAAATTACTTCCAGGTTTATGATGTAAGAAAATAAAGCTATGAATACTAAACGAGTAAGCTAGAAAATACCCTTAAACTCTATTTAATGTACAGATTATCGAAGTGTAAGCATTCCTAGGCCTATAGCAAAGTTTACTCTACCTAGGTAGCACAAAGGAGTTGGTAGTGATGATTATTTGTTCTAACAGATAAATTATGGCATATAGTCATCCAACATATTTTTAGTTGAATGCAGTATTATGAGCCTAAATACATTCTTCATGATTTATAACTATGCACCTCGCCATGTTAACCTAGAACTTAACTTAGCATCAAAATTAACATCATTAATTTTGCACTAGAAACTAACTACAAAAATAAACAAACCAACCTAGGCATATTTAATGGATGCATAACAAATACACTAACGTAGGCATATATATTCGAAGCATAACAAATACACTAACCTAGGCATATATATTCGATGCATAACAACTACACTAACCTAGGCATATATATTCAATGCATAACATTGAAATGTTTATTTTTTTAACAAAAGTAATGGTAATCCTTTTACACAATCGCAGGGTTACAAACTATATCAAGAATATAAGAATTTTGAGGTTAGTGGAATCCACGTGGTGGTTTCTCATTAGATTAAGGGTTTTGGCATTAAACCCTATGCACTTACCTTCAACGTTTTCCCTAAAAACACTCAGCTTCAGTTTTTGTTTACTTTCGGAAAGGGAGAATGGTCCAAAAGGACCACGGCCTTCTCGAGTCTCTACAATGATTTGTTACTCTTGGGTGTCGGTGGAGTTAGTATACTCAAACCCTGGTTCTTTGCCATCTCCGTATCTTCTAGCTCAAAGTTTAAACAGTGATCACTCTTGTTTATGTGGCATTACCAGGATTACCGTTTGGGTTCTTCGCCATTATTGTGTTCTTGAAGCTCGACCATGGTGTTAACAAGTTTAAAGCTCTATTTCTTTGGCATTATCATTTCTTTGAGCTCAGCCATGGCATTTGTAGGATTAAAGATAAAACTTGGCGAGTCATATGAATCCTCCCAACACTTTTCTTTCTTTACTTATTATTATTTATATCAAGCTATAAACTAACAATTCAAAGATATTGTTTGTTTGATGATAGGTGAAGAAACATAGTCGAAGGTTTGAAGGCAAAGAGCTGAAGCTGAAGGGTGTGAGAGATAAGGGTTTGGGTAATCCTCGGTCCCAACCTTGAGGTACCCTTCGTCGTCGATGTGTGGCATAAGATATCAAATGGTTCATGTAGAATGTTACTACAACGTTCAAATTTTACTTGTGGTCAAATGTTGATTGTTTTTGGCGAAATGGTAGAGGTCATATGGTCGTTTTTAGTGATAACCCTTAGGGTTTCACAAATGAGCTACGACTCTTGGAATAAATGGTTTTGGGTAAACGTAAAACTATTCCATGGTTTTTGCATTCATTTTTCATACTATGATTAAGTTATGTGGAAGCTTTCAACCATTGTAACTCTTTCTTGGCTTCATAACTGTTAAGGTATTTTGGTTTAAGAGTTGAACCATGTGGTGATTGTAATGGTTAAATTCTTGGTAAAATTGAAATCTTTGTTTATAATAATTTTGTTCCTATAACGTAGAGATTACGGGAAAAAAGTAAATATATGTTAGCATTGGTCTTCCTGTTGTAAATTCGGTTGCACTGCGTGTTTAAGATTTGTAAATAATTTTTTGTTATAACAATACTTTGTTGCAATTTGTTACATGGCTATGAACTCGGTAAATCCATTTGGAAATTTTGTTGCGATTCTTATTTGTGCAAACTGTTTTGTAAAATATTAACTTAGGATTTGTTATTAATAGACAGTTTTGGTATTTAGTTTTAAATGGTTATCTTCTATCTTTATAAAAGGGTTCTAGGGTTTTAGAAGATCAGTTTACAATGTTAATAATATTATTAATATTATAATCTATGTTTACAGTTTTGATTCTTAAGTACTTAAGGTACTATAATACAATAGATGTTATAATTATCAATCATTTTCAGTCTATTGACTGATCATCATGGACTTATTGTGTTAGGTGTTTAACAAGAACCAGTTGGATGTTTAACTGTGCATTATTTACTATAATATAACTAGAATACTTGTTTATAAATTAGGTATTTAGCAATAGAATGATGAATGGTTTTTCTTTACTAAGTGTAAATAAATGGTTTGTATTTCAGTAATTAGTTATTTTGTTATGCTATTCACAGTTTAATGACTGTGTGACAAAATATTACTATAATGGACTCTATGTAAACTCTTAAATTCGATAACATTTTCATATCATTTTATCCATGTATAATCATTGATATTTACCTCTAAACAAACCTTCTGTACTATAGTACTTCATCGTAAGATCAGTGGAAAAATGAAGAAAGGAATTTTACTCATTCATCAATCATTTCTAATTCTAGGTTCATTTATTCATATAATCATTTACAAGTAAACTTTTATACTTAAATGCAGACCATAGCATTCTACTAACAGATTCAAAATATCTAAGTACTAATAGAAAAACTAAACATGACTACTTTCATTCCAGTAATTTACTTTGACATAAATAAATAAGATAACACAATGGAAACTGGTAATTTGTAGAGGAGACAAACAACGCAAGGAGCCCGTTCCATACAACCTTTTCCTAAAGATAGCTCAAATGCTTATCTTAGGACCCTCGATCCTGTCCATTGATCCACCAATATTAATCTACTATGTGAAGAAATGGGATTAAATACCCCTACAACTCAACAGAAGTACTTAGCAGCAACACTTATGTCCTCAGCAGTAAAGAACTCAACTATCAAGATGCACTAGTTCTGAAAGCAGTGTTAACACTCAAACCACTTCTAACTTTCCCCTCATCAAATCTCATCTGTTCCTTTCTCAAATTTAGAAATTTCACAAGGTAAAGAATGAATAGCCTCCTGATGAATTCGATGGATAGATATATGCATGCCTAGGTCTTTTTGGTCAGTTTTTCAATTAATGAGCCACCTTCTCTGTTCCACTTTCTTGGGGAACACGACCACACATTTAGGGAACTTGCCCCCTGCAACAGCTAGAAGTGATTGATGATGCTTCCATGTGTTAGCTTTCCCTCACCCCAGTTTATTCCTCCTAGTGGGTCAGAGGACACTTGTTCAACAACCTCCTTAGGCTATTTGTCTCATATTTTGTTTATTAAGTAATAAAATATTCAACATAATTAATTACAGTCATTCCTTACCCCACTTGGTCAATAGTAATAAACTTTACAATAAAATAAAATATTATGTTTTCTTAAACATAAAATGTTATTGAAATTAGGTACATGACATACACCCCCCCTTAACTCCAACATCGTCCTCGATGTTTCTTTATTCATCATCCTCAGAGCTGCCCTGGAACAGAATTGGATATGCTTCTTGCATATGAATCTCCAATTCCTGGGTTGCTTCTTCTAGACTAAGGTGCTTCCATTGCACCTTCACCTGTCTAATGGTGCGATTTCGAAGTAGGCTTTCCCTCTTGTCGAGGATACAGTCTGGTTCCACCAGAAAATCTCCTTCGGGCTCCACCTATAAATCATTCCAATTTATCACATGAGTAACATCATGTACATATTGTTTTAAAACATAAATATGGAAAACATTATGAACTTTAAGATTCAGTGGTAAGGCCAATTGGTATGCCACCAGTCCAGCTCTAGACAATATTTTGAAAGTCCCACGGTACGTGGGTGCTAACTTAGCACAAATCCCTAATTTTAAGGAACTCTTTTTAGGTTTTACCTTAATGAAAACATGTTAGCCCACCTAGAACTCTTTTTGAGTTCGTATAAGATCCGCTTGACTCTTCTGTCTGTCTTGTTCAACCTTTAAATTTCCTTGTACCCGCTTCACGGTTAATTCCATTTCATTTAATAAATCAGGTCCTATTATTAACCCGTCAACGGGGTTACTCCATGAGATGGGAGTATTGCATTTATACAGAATTTCACTGTGGGCTGAATTTTTCTAAAGCTTGGTAGTGGTTTTTGTATGCAAACTCAACCAAGTGTAAGTAGTTCTCCCATTTACTTCGTTGTTCTCTTACGTACATCCTTAACATATATTCCAAAATATGATTTACCCTTTTTTTCTTCCCATCCATTTGCGGATGAAAATATGTACTGAAATTTAAAGTAGTATCTAGACCTTTAAATAAATATTTCCAGAAGTTTCCCATGAATTTAGAGTCCCTGTCAGAAATTATAACTTTTGGAATTCCATGCAAACAAAAAAATTGTTTCATAAATATTTCAGCAATATTAGTAGCCTTATGAGTGGTCTTTACTAGTATAAAATGGGCTGCCTTATTGAGTTTGTCAACAACTACCATTATCAAATCATTCTGGTTCTGATTTTTAGGCAAACCTGTAATGAAATCAATGCTGGTTATTTCCAATTTTCAGCTAGGAATTGGTAATAGCTGTAATAAACCGAATGGATGCTGATGTTCAGTCTTAACCTATTGAAATTCAAAACATCTAGCAATATATTCTTCCAACTCATTCTTCATATTCGGCTAGAAGTAATCTTTTCGTAACATAGTGATTGTCTTCTGATAGCCAAGGTGTCCTGAATAAGGACTTTTATGTATTTCCTTTAAAATTAGCAACTTAAATTTAGGTACGTTAGGCATATACAATCTATTTTTATACAGTATTAACCCCTTTTCATTTAGTCTATAACTTGTATTTAAAATTTTAGTTACATTTTCTGCCACTTTAGCTTGCAATTTTTGGTAATTTTCATCCAATTTCACTCCTTCGAGCTGATCTTCTAAATCTATTTTGTAAGTGCTGATTTCTTCCATAAAATTTAATCTTACATTTCTGCTCAAGGCATCATATACTTTATTTTCCTTCCCCTTGATATGTGGATCTCAAAATCATATTTGCTAAGGAAAGCTAGCCACTTAGCTTTCCTTCCGTTTAAATTTGGTTGATCCAATAGATACTTTAAACCCTTATTATCCTTCATTAAGATAAGTTTTCTCTCAATCAAGTGATGGCACCACATCTTTAATGCATGTATCATGGAAGCTAATTCTAGATCGTAAGTAGCATAACTTTTCTCATGAATTTTAAGTTTCCTAGACTCGTACGTTATTACATGTCCTTCTTGAGTTAAGACCCCACCAAGGCCATCATTGCACGCATCAATGCATACAACGAAATACTTGTTAGGATCTACAATTCTTAAAATGGGTGCACTAGTTAATAATTATTTTAAATTCTTAAAACTCTCTTCACATTTTTTATCCCATACAAACTTCTTTCCTTTCTTCTGTAGAGAATTTATGGGATTTGCGATCCTTGAAAATCCCTCAATGAACCTTTGATAATAACTAGTGATCCCCATGAATGACTGTACATCAGTCACATCCTTTGGGAGTGGCCATTCGTTAATTGATTTTATCTTATTTGGGTCAATCAAGATCCCATATTTAGTTATTACGTGACCCAAGTATTGTATTTTATCTTTGAAGAAGCCACATTTATTGAACTTGGCATACAGCCGATGTTCCCTTAACACTTGTAAAATGATTTTTAAATGTTCTTCGTTCTCTTCTTTAGTCTTAGAATAGATTAAAATATCATCAATAAAAACTACTACAAAATTATCTAGATATTTATGTAATACGTTGTTCATTAAACACATGAAGACTGTCGAGGCATTAGTTAGCCCAAATGGCATGACAACAAACTCATAGTGACCATATCAGGTCCTAAAACCCGTCTTGAAAATATCCTCATCCTTAATCCAGACTTGATGATAACTGGATCTTAAGTCAATTTTTGAAAATACCGTGGCTCCGCGTAACTGATAGAACAAATCATCTATGCGGGGCAACAGGTATCTATTTTTAATTGTCATCTTATTAAGCTGACAGTAGTCAATGCATAAGCACAGAGTTTCGTCCTTCTTTTTAACAAAAATGACCGGTGCTCCCCAAGGAGACACACTTGGTCTTATATAATTTTTATCTATCAGTTCTTTTAATTGTTATTTTAGTTCATTAAGCTCCAGTATGTTCATCCGGTAAGGATATTTTGAGTTAGGTACCGCACCAGATACCAGCTCAATTGTGAAGTCCAACTCCCTTTTCGGAGGCAATCCCAGAATTTCCTCCGGAAATACATCCGAATAACCTCTCAGAATTGGTATACTTTCTAATTTTAGTTTGTCTTCTTTATTAATGTGTTCTTCATTAGTTATAGTTACAACAAAATATTTACATCCGTTCCGAACAACCCTTTTTAGTTGTAAGGTAGAGATCTATCTTATTGTTGTTTTCCTAGGGAATCCTTTTACTGTTATCATTTCTCCTTCACTATTTAAATAGGTAAAAGTTTTATCAAAACAATTTAACACCACTCGATGTTGTTCCAACCAATCGATTCCAATTAATACATCATAGGAGCCTAATAGAAGTAGAGTTAGATTTACAGAATTTTTAAATTGATTCATCATTAATGTACAATCTTTCACAAAATAAATTATTTTCCTTTTTTCTCCTGTAGCTAATTGAACCAGCCATGACTTTGCAAATTTCTCTACTGGTAGTTTACTTTCCTCTACTAAACTGGGAGAGACATAACTCAGGATATCCCTTGGTTCAATTAAAATAGAATGGGTTTATGGTTCAACATACCTTCTACTTCCACCATGGAAGTCTAATATTCATCCCGTATGTTGTCCAGCGCTGCATTGATTGTGGGCATCCCTCTCGCTAAATCACAAACCATTGTTTCTTCCTGCACAACATGAATGTTTTTTACGGTCTTCTTTCTATTAGGATATATTGATGCATAGTGAGGTCCCTGGCATTCCCAATATTTTATTGGTTCCTTATGTTCATTATTTTTAACATAATTACTGTGATTATTTGTAAATTCTTTATTTCTTGTGCCAGTAGGGTTTTGCTGTGGGTTACCTTTTGAATTACTTCCTTGAAACTTTCTGTTAGGAATATTGCATGAGTTATTATGCCCAAAATTACGATTAGGTGTGAAAATTTTCTTCCTTGATTCAAAATAATTATTAGGCCTTTTTGTTTTCTAGTTTGGCATGTTCTCCCTTTTCCGGTTCTGCTCATAGTAGAAACCTTGTTTTTGCATGGCCTCTTCAAGGGTCTTGGGATTATCATATTCAATTCTGTCCTTAATATGAAAAGGTAAACATCTCAGAAACTGATGTATCTTGGGTTTTTCATCAACAATATAAGTCACATATCACAGTAAGCTTAAAAATTTACTATTTAACTCTTTCATACTCATTGTTCCTAACCTTAGGTCATAAAATTGTTTAGCTCATTCCTCGTAATATTGCTCTGACATAAATTTATTTTTAAAGTACTTCTTAAAAGTGCTCCAGTTTATATTCTTCTCTTTTATGCCCTTAACTCACTTTATGTCTTGCCACCAAATGTCAGCTTTTCCAGTTAAGCTATATATTCCCATCCTCGCTTTTAACTAATTTGAATAATTATATATCTAAAAGTACTTTTTCATTCAGGATAGTCATGATTTGGATTCCTCTCATTTTTATGTTTCTCCATTAAAAGTTGGTGGTTTAATCTTTTTGAACTCTCCATAAATCTCTTCATAAGGCTTGTATTTCTTCTTTCTAGAGCGATAATTACTCTTGCTACCGTCACTAGAATTCTGGTGTTTCTTTCTGTGTGAATTACCGTTAATTTCAGAAGAATAATTGCTTTCAATTTTATAATGTTTTGACCTTTTACTCTTATGTTGATAGGACATAGTGTCAGATTCTATATGTTTATCCTTTTCTTCATTATAAAACTTTTCCAACAGTATTTGATTCAGCTTCTCCTCAGCTCTTAGGATTCTCTCATTTTATTTTTTAACAGTATCCATTTCATTTTTTAGATCCTTAACTATTTGTAGTAATTCAGATGAGTTATTAGTTATATCTTCTTTGGCAGGTTCTTTTACAAAATTATTTTTTTCATTTAACGGGGACCTCTCTTCAGCATACTCTTCGAGTCCTTCCAAACCTCCAAATCTAATTCAGAAATATTCTATACAACAACATTTAAAATCATAAATCAGTATCCATACTTTTCTATTTACTTTTTAATTACGTGCGCTGAGCCACTTCAGGCCTAGTGTCTGAACTTGTGCTCTGCTACCATATGTGACATCTCCAAAACTTCACAAAAAATTAAATTTTTTCTATGTCATATTAAATGCTAAATCATAGTCTGAATACTTGTTTTAATAATTAACTTTAGTCTAGTTTAACAGATAGATTACAAGACAATATATTAAGAGAAACTTAGTAGTTAATTCTCTTTTGTTAACTGTAACTAAAAGGGCTACAGAATTTTACTTACTAACTTGTCAATCACATGCTACTAACCGTATTCAATCTACAATGATTTCCAGTCTTGAATAAAATGTTTTTTTTCTTTCAAAAGTTAATTAGTTTCAAATTGTTGAATTCTGATCCTTGGTTTGTTGGTAGGAATGTGTATGATTCTGATGGTTATTTTCTTTTCTTACTGAATGAGGATTTGGTTAGCCCGAGGCTTACTTAGCTTTTCTCAAAGCTAACACGGATCCAATGCTTGTACATGATTCACAGGTAAAAATTTCTTCCAGGTTTACGATATAAGAAAATAAATCTCAGAAGACCAAATGAGTAAGCAGGAAAAGATCCTTAAACTCTATTTAATGTACATATTATCTAAGTGTAAGCATTCCTAGGCCTATAGAAAAGTTTACTCTACCTAGGTAGCACAATGGAGTTGGTAGTGATAATTATTTTTTCTAATAGATAAATTAGGGCATATAGTCATCCAACATGTTTTTAGTTGAATGCAGTATTATGAGCCTAAATACATTCTCCATGTTTTATAACTATGCACCTTGCCATGTTAACCTAGAACTTACCTTAGCATCAAAATTAACATCATTAATTTTGCACTAGAAACTAACTACAAAAATAAACAAACCAACCTAGGCATATATAATGGATGCATAACAAATACACTAACCTAAGCATATATATTTGATGCATACCAAATACACTAACCTATGCATATATATTTGATGCATAACATTGAAATGTTTAATTTAAAAAAAAAAAGTAATGGTAATCCTTTTACACAATTGCAGGGTTACAAACTATATCAAGCATAAAAGAATTTTGATTAGTGGAATCCACATGGTTGTTTCTTGTTAGATTAAGGGTTTTGGCATTAAACCCTATGCACTTACCTTCATCGTTTTCCCTAAAAACACTCGGCTACATTTGGTGTTTACTTTTGGAAAGGGAGAATGGGTAGACAGGCCCATGGCCTTCTTGGGTCTCTGCAATGATTTGTTACTCTTGGGTGCTGGCGGAGTTAGCAGACTCAAACCCTGGTTCTTCGCCATCTCCATATCTTCTATGTCAAAGTTTAAACAGTCATCACTATTGTTACCGTGGAGTTACTAGGCTTACTATTTGGATTCTTCACCATTGTCGTGTTCTTCAAGCTCGACCGTGGTGTTAGCAAATTTAAAGCTATGTTTCTTTTCCATTATCATTTCTTTGAGCTCAGCCATGGTGTTTACAGGATTAAAGCTAAAACTTGGTGAGTCATACGAATCCTCCCAGCACTTTTCTTTCTTTACTTATTATTATTTATATCAAGCTATAAACTAACAGTTTGAAGATGTTGTTTGTTTGATGATAAGTGAAGAAACACATTCAAATGTTTGAAGGAGAAGAGCTGAAGCTGAAGGGTGTGAGCAATAAGGGTTCGAGTAAGCCTCGGTCCCAACCCTGAGGTAACCTTCGTCATTGGTCTGTGGCATAAGATATAAAATGGTTCCTGTAGAATATTACTATAGCTTTCAAATTTTACTTATGGTCAAATGTGGATTGTTTTTGGAGTAATGGTAGAGGCCGTATGGTCGTTTTTTGTGATAACCCTTAGGGTTTCACAAATGACCTACGACTCTTATAATAAATGGTTTTGGGTAAACGTAAAATTGTTCCAGGGTTTTTGCATTCATTTTGCATACTGTGATTAAGTTATGTGGAAGCTTTCACCCATTGTAACTCTTTCCTGGCTTCAAAACTGTTAAGGTATTTTGGTTTAAGAGTCTAACCATGTGGTGACTATAATGGTTAAATTATTGGTAAAATTGAATTCTATGTTTATAATTATTTTTTTCGTATAAGGCAGAGATTATGGGCCAAAAGTAAATAGTTGTTAGCACTGGTCTTCCTTTTGTAAATTCAGTTGCACTGTTTGTTTAAGATTTGTAAAGAATTTTCTGTTATAACAATACTTTGTTGCGATTTTTTCCATGTCTATGAACTCGGTAAATCCATTTGGCAATGTTGTTGCAATTCTTATTTGTGCAAACTATTTTGTAAAAGATTAACTTAGGTTTTGGTATTAATAGACAGTTTTTGTATTTAGGTTAAAATGGTTATCTTCTATCTTTATAAAAGGGTTCTGTAAATGGATATAAAGTATTGTATTAATGAGTAGGGTTTTAGAAGATCGGTTTACAATGTTAATAATAGTATTAATTTTATACTCTATGTTTATAGTTTTGATTCTTAAGTACTTATGGTACTATAATAAAATAGATGTTATAATTCTTAACCATTTTCAGTCTATTGACTGATCATCATGAACTTACTGTGTTAGGTGTTTTACAAGAACCGGTTGGATGTTTAAGTATGCATTATTTACTATAATATAACTAGAATACTTGTTTATAAATTAGGTACTTAGCAATAGAATGATGAATGGTTTTTCTTTACTAGTGTAAATAAATAGTTTGTATTTCAGTAATTATTTATTGTGTTATACTATTCATAGTTTAATGACTGTGTGACAAAATCTTACTATAATGGACTCTATGTAAACTCTTAAATTCGATAACATTTTCAGATCATTTTATCCATGTATAATCATTCCTATTTGCCTCTAAACAAACCTTATGTACTAGAGTACTTCATCGTAAGATGAGTGGAAAAATGTAGAAAGGAATTTTACTCATTCATCAATCATTTCTAATTCTAGGTTCATTTATTCATATAATCATTTACAAGTAAACTTTCCTAATTAAATGCGACCTTAGCATTCTACTAATAGATTCAAAATATCTAAGTACTAATAGAAAAACTAAACATGACTACTTTCATTCCAATAATTTACTTTGATAGAAATAAATAAGATAACAAAATGGAACCTGGTAATTTGTAGAAGAGACAAACATCCCAAGGATCCTGTTCCACCCAACCTTTTCCTGAAGATAGCTCAAATTCTAGTCTTAGGACCCCCGAGCCTGTCCACTGATCCACCAGGATTAATGTACTGTGTGAAGAACTAGGATTAAATATCCCTGCAACTCAACATAAGTACTTAACAACGGTACTTCTATCCTCAGCAGTGAAGAACTCAGCTATCAAGATTCACTAGTTCTGAAAGCAGTCTTAACACTCAAACCACTTCTAAATTTCCCCTCATCGAATCTCTTATGCTCCTTTCTCAACTTCAGAAATTTCACAAGGTAAAGAATGAACAATCTCTTGCTAAATTTGATCGATAGATATATGCATGCCTAGGTATTTTTGGTCAGTTTTTCAATTAATGAGCCACCTTCTATGTTCCACTTTCTTGGGGAACATGGCCACAAAATTAGGGAAGTTTCCCCCTGCAACAGCTAGAAGTGATTGAGGATGCTGCCATGTGTCAGTTTTCTCTCACCCTAGTTTATTCCTCATAGTGGGTTAGTGGACACTCATTCAACAACATCTTTAGGCTATTTGTCTCATCTTTTATTTATTAAGTAATAAAATATTCAACATAATTAATTACAGTGATCTCTAGCCCCACTTGGTCAATAGTCATAAAATTTACAATAAAATAAAATATAATGTTTTCTTAAACGTAAAATGTTATTGAAATTGGGGTACATGGTACTACATGTCGTAACCGGTGACACTCATCTCGTGAGAGGTGAGGAGGGACCTTCAAAGTTTGAAAATATATGATAATATCCCCATACCATGGGTCCATAGTAAAAATACATGTTCGTCAACAAAAAAGTCTTCATGAATCTCAACTTCATCCAAACTAGGAAAATATGATATGAGCTCCACAAAGATCAATGATTTTTTTTAATTTTTCTTAAACAAATTCGAGATCGAACTATTGCAATATCACAATCCATTTATTATATTTTCCCGCTTTCATCCATCTTGTTAGGACAAACTAAAATGGATTGATGTGAGCCACAACCAAAGTCTGCCAAAGGAGTATGTAATGTCTCAACCGTTGCACCACATGGATGGTAGCTAAGGCTAGCTTCTTGACATGAGTGTAACAAAGTTAGGAATCAATGAGGTTTCAGCTAAGATAATATATAACATGCTCCTAGAGCTCCCCATCCTCTTGAACCAAAACCATTTCAATCATATCTTGAGCAACTACCACATATAACAAGAAATCACGACTATAGTCGGGTCGATTAAGAACGGGGGTCAATGCCAAGTGTTTCTTCAATGCATCGATATAAACCCGGGCTCTCTCATCCCAAATAAAAGGAGTGTCTTTCTTCAAAAGGAGCATGAAACCCTTGGTCAAATTGAAAAAATTGAAAACAAAACTCTGCAAGAATTTTGTCATCCTTTGCAAACTCTGAAGGTGTCTAATGGTGCGCGAGGGAGACAATTGAATTATTGCCTCAACCTTAAGGGGTTCAACCCTAATACCCTCCTTAGAAATGATAAACCCCAGTAAGCATCCTAATTTCATGCAAAATATCTACTTTTATGGATTTAATCAAATTTGATATCGACGACATCTTTCGAAAACCAAGCATAGATGGTCAAATGAGAGTGAGGAAATAAATCATCAAGATACACTTCAATAATTTTCTTAAGGTCGTAAAAAGTGAAGGTAATTTCCCGTTGAAAAGTAGCTCTGATTTTTTTAAGGTCAAAATGGATTTTCTAGTATGAAAACGTACTCGAAGGATAAATGAAAGTCATTTTATGTTGGTCCTCGGGTTTGATTTGAATCTGATTATACCCTGAAAATACGTCCATGAATGAAAACACATCACTTCTTGCACACTCATCCAAAATATGATATATGAATGATGTGGGAAAGTTATATTTAGGACAATATTTGTTCAGGTCTCTAAAATTAGTGTACACATGGATAGTACCCTGTTTCTTATCAAACATAACGAGATTGGATACCCATTAAGTCAAGGGAGCAGGATGGATAAAGACATCCTTAAGCAACTTCTATATATCTTCCTTAATAGTAGGTGCCTTACGTGGATTCATCATATGTAATCATTGTCAAACAGATCTAGAATCATGATAAGTATTGATCTCATGTTCAATAGTCTGAGGGTCTATTCCCAGCATTTCATCGTATGACCAAGCAAAAACATCTCGAAATTATTTAAAGAGCTTAGTGTATACTTCAATATCGTCGGGGCAATAATTCACCCCAATGTAAACATTTTCTGCTTTTCCAGGAGTTCGATAAATGTTGATAGGGATAGTCGGTGACAAATTAGCCATGTTCCCTTCAACATACTAACCGAGAGTGCCTAATGTTATCACGAGACTACCAACCTTCTCACTAAGGATAGCCCTATAGTGATCACACTCCATACATTCAAGCTATGGGATAAAGTAAGATCGATGGTGTAACTCCTCTCAAGGCCCTTCTAAACCATTCATGGATTCAAGAATAGATTCATCCAAAGGAAAATTATCATTGAAGAAATCATGAGAGTGTGGCAATGCAACCGATCAAGAAGGAAATGCAAAGGGGTCCTCCTCCTCCATCCACAAAGAGGAAGGACTAGGATATACAACGGGACCAAGAGTAGCATGATAAGCAACCACCGTTGTAGATAACGGCATGTCCATCTTGGTAGGTCTAGGATCTTCATCTGAAGTGCTCAGAGAAGGGAGAGTCCAATGATCTTCCAAATGTGAAATGGCATCGAGCTCAACAATGACAAGTCACTACCAAGGATGGAACCTATAGTAAGAATTGGTGCAGAAATATTGAAAGTTCCCATCAAATACTGATACATTCCCATTCCAAAATTCTCAATTTTTGACTGAGAGTTATTACTAATTGGGATAGTAGCTCCCGACAATGCTTTCATAACGGAATTATTGAAATATTTTTTCTCAACCGTGGCAATCCTACCTTCGAAAGGGAAGCAAATAATTCAAATGAGGGATGACACGACCGCTTTCATGTTGTAAATCCAGTTGTGACCCAATAAAAGGTTATAGTTAAGGGGCACATCAACCACCTCAACCTCGATCGACATGGTATTCCCTACCAATTGGACTTCGAGAGAAGGAAGTATACCATGCGATTGAAAATATCTCCCATCAAAAGCAGTCAACATGGTCCCAGATATTGATAATGTGGGTGAACCTAGACCTTTCAAACAGGTTAAATACATCACAGAATCTGCAATGCCTTCATCAATTATTGTGTGTTTAATGGTGTTTTTCATACACTCCACATGGACTAGTAGAGCCACATGGTAAGGTAAGCAAGGTTGGAATTCATGGGTTTCAAATTTAATCACTATGGAAGGATGTGAATCAACCACCCCAAGGGTTGACAACAAAGCTTTCCTACACGAAGGGAAAGTCTGAAGGACTTCTAAGGCAGACATCACATAAGAAGTTTGGCCCAAATCCTCAACAATGGAATAGTGTTGGGCAGCTTAGGCATTAGGATTGTGCCCTGAACACTTTAATACTCCTTAGGAATGCAAGGTGTAACTTTAGGCTTGTCGACAAACTTGTCGATATGCAAAGGGACCTCGGGAGGAGCATGTTCTTTTCCCAAGTCGAGTTGCAATGAACCATAATATTTCACTCGTGTCACAACAATCTTAGTGGACATCATGTTGATGCACCCATGGCCACTTTCAGTGTTTGGCATGTTTTTATGCCCACCAGAAGCACTTCTGAATTCCATGGTCCTCGAACTCGTATTTTGATTATGTGTTAAAGGATTAGTTAACACCGTTGGGCTCTATGCAATGAATTTTGAGGCTTCATTGATACGAGGAACAAGTAAGTGAGGTGATATCCCCCAAAAATATTGCAAGGGAAATTAACCTTACATTTAGACTTCCTTTCCCCCCAACATCATTACCATTATTGTCATCATTAGAATTTTTGTTCGTATTCCCACCTCTATAATTGTTTCTTCCCTTTTTCTTGTTCTGTCTGGGCTACTAGTTACCCTTCTGGTTCGATGACTACACAGAGTGTACATTCGTCGACTGGGTGGGATGAGACAAAGTCAGAACTTATCCTAATGCAGGCTGGTTAATAGAAAAATTCTTCATTTGATTCGTAATTGATTCTATGGGTTTAGTACTCACAGAGCCAACAATTCCATCAGCATGTGGCCTAGGTTTGAACTTAGGCTCAAAATTTGACTGTGGTGTGTTCAAAATAATATCATATAAGAGCCCACACTGAGCGTAAATCAAGTCTAGTTGTTGAGCTCAGAAAATAGCATGTTCCTCGTTCATAACTCTAGATATGGAAACATCATTCACTATATATAGAAATTGTTACGGAGAAAACTTCCTATGGCTTGGGGTGTACCACAACAGACAGAGAAACTGCAAAAATAAATCCCTTCCCCATATGCAAGAGAAATACAACATCTAACACTAAAGGATCTCGAAACATACCTTATCCTGGACGGTTGTAGTAGATCCCCATTGAGCTTTTTCCAATCCTACTTGCGTTAGCAATTTACTCTCAACAACAGTAAACAAGGAAAGCATGCTAAACAATATAGTGTTAGGCCTACTCTAGCATATATAATCAATGATACATAAGCAATTAAACACATCCATGGATTCAATATTCATTTAAATGCACATCATTGGACAGGAAAACTTTATTTCTATTAAATAAATTAGATATTACACAAGTGACAACCTATGTCGGCACGTCTGCGAATTGGAGAAACTGAGTCCTCCACCTAAGCCTCCACCACCTCAATCCTCCATCTCTCGATATCAAGATCACAAGAAAAGGAAATCTTGGTAAGAACACAAATTTCTCCAAGGGACAAAGGGATGCAGACTCAAGTATAAGCAAGCTACGACAACAATGGACTATAGTTTTCTTGCTCTTCAATTCCTCTCTCCTTCAATGTATCCAAAGGATTCCTTATATAGTGCTTCAATGGGGTAATGGAAGGTCAAATCCGAGCGATCTCGAGGCATATGAAAGGACAAGAGAAAATTTATTCGGATCCACATCAAGGAAAACTCCAAAAACATTTGGCCTTTGGCACACATCCCAATGTACGTGGGTTTGGGGGTAATATCTGCATATATATACGAGAAAGGGATTAAAAGTCATGTACAACAAATAATAAGTGTTTTTAGGGATGATCTTGGAAACATCAAAGGTACAAAAATAGTCCATGGGGTTCAAAGAGTCTACAGAGGGACAGGGAAGGCCATAAAAGTGTGATCAACCATGTGTGGTAAAATTAGGTGTAACATATGTTAATGTAATTGTAACTTCAGATTGTATTCACTTGTATTTCTTATCTATTGTAACCTGATGTTTATTCCTGGATGTTCTTATGTCATGTCATGCCCCGATGTTCCGATCGGGAGAATCGATAATGTGAACAAGTCATGTCAAGACATTATGGGTAACCCTCCTATTCTCTAAGGGTTAAAGTCCCTGTAGTTCTGGGGCACTAGGGTTATTAGACTCTCCTAGAGAGGTCAGCCCTAGTAGGGTTTTAGTCATGTCGATATTAGTATAAATAGAGAGCTCGAATCTCTATTTAGAACACAACTCATACACACTCAAGTGTAGTGCATAGTTGAGGAAAAGAAAGACACTGGGGCTAGAGGAAAGAGCTTGTTGCTATTGGGAGATTGTCTTACTGTTTTTGTGTTTCACTTTGGTGCTGATTCTATCTCTGATGAAGTTGCAGGGTTTTCTCCATTTATGGTTTCCTTGAGGAAAAACACTGTGTTCATTGTCTCTTATGTTTGATTGTTGTGCTTGTTGTTCTCTCAGTTAAAGATCCTAATGATATGGTAGCTTAACGTTGTAAAACTAACATGGTATCAGAGCTAACCTAAGAAGAAGACACTGTGTAGCTGTGGGAACTAGGGCTTCCTATTTTGTGGATCTCTCTCCATATATTTTCATAAAAATTAAGGTGGAATAACTCTCCTCGCTAGGGCACATCTTTCTGTCGAAGCAGAATCCAATTCTGAGGTTTTTCAGTTTTGGACCCGACACTACTGCCGAAAATTAGGGATTTTCACAAAAGGGGAATTTTTTAGTGATCCCAGGCCTAGATTGATATCCTCCCCAAAATTGAAATTATGGATCAATTTCAAAGCATTTGGTTGGATAGAACTCCGAAAAAGCAAAACCCTAATCTGCTCCTGAACCAGTACTGCAGGATTTCAACTTCAAATCCAGATCCGACATCTTGACCTGGTAAGATCTAAATCTTTTGTATTTCCATTTGAGGTTCTCAGTTAAGATGTCTAATCATACCAATCTTGATGAAAATCTTGAGGGAGCTTATAACTTCTGAGCCTGGAAGTATAGGATCTCCCTGGTCCTGGAAGAAAATGAGTTAGACTCCTATATCCAGGAGGAGGTTCCAGTTCCAGAGGGAGATGAGGCCAAGGCCTTACATAAGAAGAAGTTGGTTATGGAAAATAGGATCATTGCTGATTCTATCAAGGATCACCTCATTCCACAGGTGTCCTCCCTCAAGACACCTAACGCCATGTGTGATGCCCTAACCAAATTGTTTGAAGGGAAGAACATCAATTGGAAGATGACTCTAAGGAACCAATTGAAGAATGTTAAGATCCAAAATGAGGAGACCATCCAGTCATACTTCACAAGGGTCTCCCAGATCAAAGAACAACTAGAAGCTGTAGATGAAGAAGCAGAGAATGTAGAAATTGTGATGACAACATTGAATGGCCTCCCTAGGTCATGGGATTCTTTCATCCAAGGAATATGTGTTAGAAAGAAGTTGGTCAAGTTCAGAATACTGTGGGAAGAATGTTCTCAAGAATAATATTGGATAGCTACTCGAGAAGAGAAGATGGGAAGTGAAAATCAAGCTCTCATAGTACACTCCAAGAAAGGAAGAAGGGAAAATCATCATAACCAAGGTAAGCATTCTCATCAGAAAAATAACTTTATGAGAAGGGATCCATCCAAACTCAGATGTTGTACATGCAATGAAATACGACACTTTGCTAAAAATTGTCCCAAGATTAAGAATGGATCCAAGAAGAAGAAGAACTCCAAAAGAAGACATCATGCTCACACTACTAAGGATGATGATCCTCCTAGGAAGAGAGTAAAACAAGAAAGTGAAGACTCTTCAAGTGAATATGAATATGTTCTGATCTTCGCTCTCATGGGAGCTGTCAATCATGGAAGCAAAGATTGGCTTATTGATAGTGGGGATTCCAAACACATGACAGGTTTCAAAGAATCCTTTGAGAAACTATCCGAACATAATTCAGCTCATAAGGTGAAACTTGGGGATGAATACCAATATCCTATAAAAGGTAGTGGTGAATCCTCCTACAAGCTAGACTCTGGAAAGTCTAGGACAATGAAGGATGTTCTATTTGTACCAGGATTAAAGAAGAATCTTCTATCCATACCGGCACTGGATGCAAAAGGCATAAGGGTTGCATTCATAGATGGTCAAGTCATCATGTGGCCAAGAGGAAATACTATTAACGATACAATAGTGATTGGAGGACAAGAAAGAGGTTTATACAAGCTAAAGGGCCATCTAGAACAAGTTATGGTTCGTGACATAGTAGAGCCAAATGAACTATGGCATAGAAGGCTTGCACATGTGCATTATAGAGCACTACCACTTGCAAGAAAATTTGTTGAAGGTCTTCTAGAAATTCAAGCAAAACATGAAGGGGTTTGCAAAGGATGTGCAAAGGGGAAGAATACAAAGAAGACATTTCCAAGTAATGAAAGCAAGGAAAAAGGAATCTTGGAAATCAACCACTCCAATGTATGCCGACCAATGTCATCAAGCTCACTAAGCGGGTATGTATATTATGTATCTTTCATTGATGACTTTTCTAGGAAGACATGGATTTACTTCATGAAGAACAAAGATGAAGTTTTTAGCAAAGTCAAGGAGTTCAAAGCCTTGATCGAAAACCACACAGAAAATAAGATCAAGACCTTTCGATAAGATAATGGCAGAGAATTCACATCAAATGAATTCAAAGACTTATGCAAAGAATCAGGGATTAAGAGGGAGTTGTACACTCCTTAAAATCCACAATAGAATGGGGTTGTAGAAAGGAAGAATAGAACCATCATGGAAGCTGTAAGAGCAATTCTTCAAGATCAAGATCTTCATATGCACCTATGGGTAGAAGCAGCCAGAACAATGGTGTATGTACAAAACCATACCCCACACAAAGTACTCGAGAACAAGACTACTGAAGAAGTCTTCTTCAGTAAGAAACCAAAAGTCAACCATCTCATAATATTCAGCTGTCCAGTATACATACACATTCCAAAAGAGAAGAGAACAAAACTAGATCCTTTAGGAAAGAAGGGAATATTTGTGGGATAATCTGAAAGATCGAAGGCTTATAGAATATACTTCCCAAGATACAAGAAGATCGACATCGGTAGGGATGTAACATTTGATGAAGACACAGCTTACAACAAATCGAGAAAGAGACCTACTGAAGAACCTAAAGAATTCGAAGCTCCCAGAATTCATGATACAACCATGAATGAAGAAATTCAAGAAGAAGATCGAGAATTTGAAGAAGCCCAAATACCTGTAGATCCACCTTAGGAAAAGAATCCTCATAAGAGGAAACCTCCTTGGGTACGTGAAATTATCCAAGGTGAGGAAAGATATGGCGCTCGAGAAGAGAATCACATAGAAAGAAAGAGAACCAGATCTTGCTCCATATATGTAGCCTTACTATGTGACTTTATCAAAGAAAAAACTTCCAGTTATGAAGAAGCGGCAGAATGGAAAGAATGGAAGGATACGATGATTGAAGATCAATCAATCATGAAGAACGATGTTTGGGATGTTGTCCCAAGACTAGAAGGGAAGTCAGTTGTAACTTCTAAATGGATCTACGAGATCAAGCATGCTGCGGACGGTAGCATAGAGAAATATAAGGCAAGATTTGTGGCTCGTGGCTTCTCATAGAAAGAAGGAATAGATTATGAAGAAAACTTTGCTCCTGTAGCTAGATACACTTTCATCAGATCAGTACTTAATTTGGCTGCAGTAATGAAATGGAAGATACACCAAATGAATGTCAAGACTGCTTTCTTGAATGGTGTAGTAGAAGAAGAAGTGTATGTAAAACAACCACTTGGGTTTGAGACACATGATAGGGAGTCTCATGTGTGCAGACTGAAGAAATCCCTGTACATCTTGAAACAGGCACCCAGGACACCAGGACATGGTACAGTAGAATTGACAGCTTTCTATCTAGCTTGGGATTTACCAAGAGTTAAACAGATTCCAACCTTTACTACAAGGTTGAAGATGGCAACCCCGTGATGCTTCTACTATATGTAGATGATCTATTTGTGACAAGTATGGATGGGTTGATTGATGATACGAAGAGAAATATTGCTGTTGAGTTCAAAATGAAGGACTTGGGTATGATGCACTATTTTGTAGGTATGGAGGTGTGGCAGAGTGCAGATGGAATCTTCCTTGGACAAGGTAAGTATGTAGTAGAGATCCTGAAGAGGTTTGGGATGATGGACTGGAAGGCTATGGACACACCTATGGCATCGAACCTGAAGCTATTGATCTATTATTCATCTGAGTCAGTTGATGCTATGATGTATTGTCATATGATTGGGTCCTTGATGTACCCGACGAACACAAGACCAGACATTTGCTTTGCTATGAACACCTTGAGCTAGTTCTTAACAGATCCGAGAAATGTTCACTTGATTGCTGCAAAGCATATTCTGAGGTACTTGAGGGGTACAGTTGATTATGGGCTCAAGTACGAGGTGAATCGGAAGATTAACCTGGAGGGTTATGTTCATTCAGATTGGGCAGGAAGTGCCATCGAAAGGAAGAGCACTTCAGGGTGTTGCTTCAGTATGGGATCAGGTGTGATCTCTTGGTTTAGCAGGAAGCAATACTGTGTGGCACTGAGTACAGCTGAAGTAGAGTATGTCACAGCTTGTTCAGTTAGTTGTGAGGCAGTATGGCTATGGAAGCTACTATCTGATTTATTTCATCTCCAGATGGATGCTACTTGTATACATTGTGACAACTAGAGTTGCGTGAAGTTGTTAGAGAATCTAGTGTTCTGTGACAAGTCGAAGCATATCAAGATCAAATATCACTATATCAAGGATATGGTGTAGAGTGGAGCAGTGAAGCTCCAGTATGTTACGACGAAGGAACAGATAGCTGATGTGTTGACAAAGCCATTGGTAAGGGTGATGTTTGAGTACTTTAGGGAGAATCTTGGTGTTCTAGATCGAGGTTTCCTCCAAGGGAAAGTGATGAGTCCCACAGCCATTTTGATGAGCAGTTCAGATGTAAGGGCTAAGCTATTCTTTCATGGTGAGAGGATTGGTTCCTTCCATGTTAGATATGAATGTTGAATTCCATTCTGGGAATGGAGGTACCTAGTCAGTTACCAGGACCACTTAGTCTAGGATTGAGAGAGCCATTTTGACAAGCAAGTTAAATATAAGGGCTGAGCCATTCTATCATGGTTAAAGGATTAGGTTCCTCCCATGTCAAATGTGAGTGCTGGCCATTTTGTCAAGTAGGACAGATGTAAGGGGAACTGCCATTCTCCTAGACAATGGAGGCGCCTGGTCAGTTACTAGGTAGCTCAGTTTGGGACTGGGGGCCATTCTAACAAGGGTGTAGGATTTGGTTCCTACCAGATCAGATGTGAGTGCACACCTTTTTGAACATGCAAATGGATTGGTTCCTTATATGTGTTGAATGTAAGTCTAGAGCTTTTCTTCGATCATGTGTTGATCAGATATAAGTGCCGAGCCTTTCTTCGATCATGTGTTGATTAGATATAAGTGATGTGCCTTTCTTCAATCATTGTTGATCAAATATAAGTGCAAGATCCTTTTGGCATGGAGGATTGGTTCCTTGCATGACCAAGTATAAGTGTTGGGCCTTTTTTCGATCATTGGTTGATCAGATGTAAGTGTTGGGCCTTTCTGATAGGGTTGTGAGCTTTGTTACCATATGGTCAGATGTGAGTGTCGGGCATGCCTTTTTGATATGATTATAGGTTAGTTCCTACATGATGAGATGTAAGTGCTGGGTGAAGACCTACATGGTGGCTAGGCCTACATCCAGCATGAAAAAGGGCTAGCTCTGTAGAACTTCCTGTGATGAGAAGAATCATGAGATAGCACCTATGAAGATTTGGTATTGATGATCCAATAGAGATGATCGAGATCGAGTGATGATACAAATCCAGAGACGATGCTCCAGATATGATCCAGATCGAGTGATGATCTAGATCTAGGAATGATGCTACAAAGATGATCTAGTGATGATGATCCAGATCAAGTGATGATCCAAATCCAGAGATGAAGATGACTTGAAGACAAAGAATATTTGAAGACGATGATGACTTGAAGATGCAGATGACAAGAAGACCCAAAGAAGAATACCAGTGATGAAAATTGTGTCGAGAGAATACCTTCCTAGTTAAGAGGGAGTGTTAATGTAATTGTAACTTCGGAATGCATTCACTTGTATTTCTTATCTATTGTAACCCGATGTTTATTCTGGGATGTTCTTATGTCATATCATGCCTCGATTTTTCGATCAGGAGAATCAATAATGTAAACAAGTCATGTCAAGTCATTATGGGTAACCCTCCTATTGTTTAAGGGTTAAAGTCCCCACAGTTTCGGGGCACTAGGGTTATTAGACTCTCCTAGAGAGGTCGGCCCTAGTAGGGTTTTAATCATGTCAGGAGTAGTATAAATAGAGAGTTGGAATATCTATTTAGAACACAACTCATACACACTCAAGTGTAGCACATAGTTGAGGAAGAGAAAGGCACCGGGGTTAGAGGAAAAAGCTTGCTGCTATTGGGAGATTGTCTTACTATTTTTGGGTTTCACTTTGGTGCTGATTCTATCTCTGAGGAAGTTGCGTGGTTTTCTCCATTTATGGTTTACTCAAGGAAAAACACTGTGTTCATTGTATCTTGTGTTTGATTGCTGTGCTTGTTGTTCTCTCAGTTAAAGATCCTAATGATATGCTAGCTTAGTGTTGTAAAACTAACAACATATGCCCCCTAATGTGTGAGGTCAGAGGGGTAACATGATGGCCAAAATACATTATAAATCCATCCCAAAAGTGGAGTGATGAATACCCAAGTGGAAGAACCATCCATCCAACAGTATAATACAATAATCAAACTCTGCACATGACTACAAATATATATAGCAGTCCCGGATACATAAGAGTACAATGGCCATGAATAGGCATGATATACAAATTGTGACATGTGTGGTCATCTCCATGTACAATATACAATAGATCAGAATCTCCAAGATGAAGATATACAAAGGACCAAGATCTCCATGAAACCTGAAGATATGCCATGGATCAAGATCTCCATAATGGCTGAAGATATCTGACATACACTAGAATCAAGTCACGAGAACTGAAATCTCATGAACACTGGCACGATCAAGGAGGTAGCATATAGTAAATGCCACCAATCTGGAAAGTCTTCTACATAAACCGCTACTAGTACATGTCCTAATATGTGAATAGAGGTGTCAAGGTCAAACATAGTAGTCCATCGTCTGATTACCAGTCATTGATGTATACCATTAATAGACACGAGATCACCCACCGATAATGAAAATGGGAATCAAGGTACTAGAGTGCAATCTAAAAAGTGCAAATAAATGTGTTGAGGTCGAACACTTGGAAGAATCCATCAATCAGGGGACATTGATGTATTCCCAAAACTATTAATGGTGAGAGAACCTACCAATGATGAATGTAAGTCTCAAGGAACTCAAATGACTCTAGACTCCTATCCTAGAATAAATGATAAGTAGTCGATGGGATGGAATCCACTGGAAAAAGGGAATTATGGAATCCCCCATCAACCAACACGAGGTACTCAGCAATGCTGTATAATGTGGAAGGACTTGAACAAGATGTGCACGAACCAGTAATAGTACCAGGAATGGCCGACATGCAAAGTCAAGAAAACTGAGGAATGGTCGACTCAGGCTTCAACTTCTTTTGAACAAGAGCATAAAGGTGAAATTTGACTGAATGTAGGCATCATAGACTCGATATACAAAACTGGGACATCTCTGCGACACATGAGGCATCAATAGAGGCTCCATAGGGACTGGAAGCTTAACCAGTCGGTGGAGATAAACTCAGATATACAAGTACAAATCCTAAATTCAAACTACTAACCCAACCAACGGATGTGATATATAGTCCTCTGTTTGAAGGAGACATGACTCGACTGCTTCCAAATATAACATCTCTTCCTGTCCAGATTTTTGGTTTTTTTAAATTTTTTTGGACTTTTTCAGATATTTTGAAAAGCTTGAAAAAGAATAAAAGTGCTTTATAGTTACAAATCTCGGAGGAGACGGGTGTCCAAGGGAAAACAAACTAGTTCCAAGCAGTGTAACATACATATGCTCAATGCAAGGAAACATGTGCAAGATAATGACACTTGGGGGAAAGTCCCCTCCCGGTAAAAAATGGGGAATCAAGTTGCAAAAGATATATAAAATGGCTCTACTTGGCTATACATGAGACAAGCTCGGGATATATGGATGATAATCAAAGTCAGGAAAGCCAGCATAAGGCTCAGAAAGGCAAGCAAAACTCATGATAATGCAATTACAACTTGACATATACAAGGGAGTCTTGGGAAAAAGGCCAGCATAAAGGTCAAGAGAAGTATGAAGCTCTTGCTCAAAGTCATGGAGGTACTATACAAAGGACTCCCACACCCTAAAGGAAAAATGTTGACATGGGCACTAAATGTAAAACAAGATCTAACTAGGGTACCCATGTATGGTAAAGCTCTAACATTCACAACATGTCACTTCTAAAAGCAGCAAGAAGGTTTCGTGACAAGATGGAATGGGTTTGTACCTAAGATTAAAATGAAATGGTCATAAGGTTCTGCAAAATGAAAACAGATGTGAAAGATGAAATATATGATGGTTTAGACATAATACCTGTAGTAGGCACGAATGGATCAAATCCACTGTCAAACCGCCCTCAAAATGGAATCCTACATCATCAAATTAGTTCAAATAGTCCAAAATGGTCAAAAACTATAGAAAGTGGGTAAAAATTTCAAAAAAAATCTATAAATAGTAAAAATTTAAAAATTTTCATATCATTTGAAATTTTTACCCAACATAGTGTATTTGAGCTCAGAACTTCAGAAGCGAATTCTGGGAGAATCGTCCGGCAGAATCTCTCCCCGTTTGATCCAAGTAGATTCTCATGCCCTCCTCTTCCAATTTTATGCAAATTTTTTGAATTTTCATGGTCCAATTTATTTTTTAAGCCATCCATATTTGTGCGTTTTGGACCACACAAATATCGGGATTTTTTCCATGTATAAGGCTCTCCATACACGGAAAAAGCACCAAAACCCGTGTACATATGCACCTGTTTGAGAATAGTCACATATAGGGCTACAAACAAGGTTTCCAAAGGAAACAATTGATCAAAAATTTGGTTTTTTTGTGCATGATGGTGTTAGAGTGGAGGGAAAGAGAGCATGGTGATGTGGAGGAGGCTGTGCAAGGTGATCTTATGGCCCAATAAGCATTACGGGCATGTGGTTTATACAAGTTTTGGTGTCTTGGTAGCCTGAGTGCCAAACCAAGACTACTTCAGTTGCTTGTGGACTACTGGGATCCAGAATCTGAGACATTTCAGATTGACGGGATGTCACTCAGCATTGAGGTTGAGGACATATACTTTATCATTGGTTTGTCCCAATGAGGAGAGATGGTGAATCTCCGATCTTGTGGGCCAGGAGGCGGGTTGAATATTGATGAGTACATAGTTGTGTACTGCTTTCTTGAGATGAAAAAGGTTGGGAGTCAAATCCTGACAAACTCTATCCATATTTTGGGACTGAAGGCCATACTTTTGGTATTAGGCAGGATTGTTGGGTTAGCTTCACTCCACCAGGACTCGTGGCCAATGATGTTCTATGTGGTGGAGTGTATGAGACCTATAGTGTATTACTGGAGTACGACATTGTTGAGTAACATGAAACAACAGCTCAGTGACTGCAAGATGGGAAGCGTGCGAAACTTTGGGTTCGATAGCATACTGAGCATGTTCTTCTTTGAACGGGTACCAGGGATAACCCCTAGGGTGGACATTGTTCCACATGGAGCTCGGGATCCATCCCAACGACACTGGGAAAATTTCATGCGTAGATTGGGCGAAGGTAGGGTGGCTAACCCTTACCCAACAGACTTCTTTCCATGGTAGCGGAGAGAGATCGTCGCCATAGACAACTACCCCTATGCAGGGATAGACTTTCACGGAGACCCAGATATGCTGCTACCACCAGGGGCAACTTATGGCAACATAGGTAAAGAATCCCAAACCCACTTTTTAATTTTTGAATTATTTTTGTTTTTTTTTGTTTTTTGATATATTGACTCAAAATACATATTTTTGGTGTGACGACACATAGTGACAATCTGTCATGTGTATGCAGATGTAGGACCATGGAGGCCAGAAGGCTTCCCTCATCATCGACAGAGGGGAAGAGGAGATGATATCATGGGTGCAGGTGCGGAGCAGACGCTACAAAGCATCCACACAAACTTCGTTTGCTTGACACACAGGGTACCCATGGCGCAAGTCGAGGGCTTACCTAAGGCCATGCAGCGTCAGGTGTTTGGTGTACCACAAGCATGGGTTCGAATCTTTCGACGACTAGCTAGAGCTGTAGTGCTATATCATGATCAGAACCCCCCTCCTTCTCAGGCTTAGAGACTTGAGTGTATTCTTTTTTCTATGATCGTGTATTATATTTTGGTGGCTTGAATGCCCCAATTTTGTATATGACACTTATGTATTATGACGTCACTTTTTGGATATGAATTTTATTTTATTTTATGATGATCGATTTTATTTATATTTACATGTGTGTAAAATGAATGTTTGTGATATGCTTATGGTCTATGAAACAAATGCCAATCTAACACATAGTTAGCATATGAGTCAGCAACTTGATTAAAAACTCTTGGAACATGAATGTATGTTATATTCTCAAATTGTTGTTCTAGAAATCTCACACATAAGAATCTTCGTAATAATGTCAGATCCCTGATATGATACAAGCCATTAAGCTGTAAAACCACTAACTGCGAATCAAGATGTACCTTAAGATAATGACTCACCATGTGAAATGGCATCACGCAATAACTCAAAGATAGCACTATATTCAACAACATTGTTCGAAGAAGGCCGTAAACATACACTTCCTGAAGACAATATTTGACCCGTAAGAGAATAAATCGCCCAAGCAGCCGAAGCTGAGTTTTTAGTGTGGCGGCTAGCACCATCAGTGAATCCTATGTAAATAGAATACTCCATCGATATCTTTCGTAAGAAATGAAAGCTAATCAAAAAACCCGATCACCATTAGAAAACCTAACTATGTAATGCAAAATTGTACAATAATATACAACAATCAGCCCTGGCTGAAGGTCATGCATATTATTTTTCGAGATAGATCCCATTTCTAGGCTCTGCCAAGGCTTTCCCTTCATAATCAACCAGATCATATGTGCCTTTCTCTAAGACTTGTTTAACCACATAAGTACCATGCCACATGGGATTAAATTTCCCTGCCCCCAAGGGTTCCTTAGCTTGATCTCACAAAAGGACCAAGTCACCTTCATTAAACCTCCTTGGATGGATAGACTTATCATACTGGACCTTGACGCGACACTTTTTAACCTATAGATCCACTAAGGCATCTCAGCACTTCTCATCAAGCTACTCTAAGTGGACCAAATGTTCTTCCAATGTGGAAGTGTCTGGTAAAAGCTCTACAGGTAGCTTCAGAGAAGGGATTTCACATTCAACTGGTAAAACTAACTCCACCCCATGTACAAGATGATATGGAGAGAAATCAGTGGTAGTCTTAACTGCAGCTCTATAGGCCCACAAAATAGGATACAACATAATATTCCAATTGGTCTTGCTTCTTGTGATGGTTCATTGGAGAATAGACTTAAGTGATTTATTCACTGCTTCAACTTGTCCATTACTTATACCCTAACTTGGAACTTCCAACTCTTCCATCATTTTATTCTAAAAGTGTCTGCCATGGTCAATGATGAGCTCTTTCGGATTGCCAAAGAGGGTGATAATATGGTTGAACATGAAATGCGTGGCTATCTCACCGTCAGATTTAATTGTGGGCATAGCCTCTGCCCATTTCATCAAATAATTGATAGCCATAATAATGTGATGATGCCCCCAGCTGAAGCTAGTTTGCAATCCATAAAGTCAATCCCTCACTTGGTGAAGGGACCAGTGGTGACAATAGGATGTAATGGGGCTGGATGCGAGCGCATATTGTGTGCAAACACTTGGCAAGGGTGGAACTTCATGACCGCGTTAACACAATCTTTTAAGATGAACGACTAAAAATATCCTGCTCTCAATATTTTTTGGGCTGTAGAAATCCCAGATAATGACCACCACACGCCCCTCTATGGAAATCATTCAGCACAACCTCAACCTCATCATGGGTTAAACAATGACACAAAATGGAATCTACCCCACGGGGGTACAAAGTGTTATCCACTATAAGGTAGTTCTTAGCTACATGACGTAATCATCGTCACTCATCCCATGAAAGGTGAGTAGGGACCTTCAATGTTTACAAATATACAATGATATCCCCGTACCATGGGTCCAAAGTTGAGATAAGGAAAATATGCTCATTGACAAATGTATCCTCATAAACTTCCTCCTCCTCCAAACTTGGAAAATTCGATATGAGCTCTGTAAAGATCAATGATTTCTTTGATTTCACTGAAATGAACTCGAGATCAAACTCTTGCAAAATGACAATCCATTTATTGTATTTTCCCCCAATCATCCTTTTAGTGAGGATGAACTGAAATGATTGATATGAGCTACGACCAAGGTTTAGCGAAGGAGAATGTAGTGTCTCAAATGCTGAACCGCATGAACAATAGCCAAGGCTAGATTCTCCACATAGGAATAGTGAAGTTTTGTATCTATAAGGTTTCGGCTCAAATAATATATGACATGCTCATGGAGCTCCTCATCCTCCTAAACCAAAACCATACCAATCGTCTCCATGGACGCAACCACATAAATCAAGAAATCATGGCTATAGTCGGGTGGACTAAACACAGGGGCTATTGCTAAGGCTCGCTTAAGAGCATCAAAGGACTCCTGGGCTCACTCATCCCATTAAAAAGGAGTGTCCTTCTTCAAAAGACGCATAAAGCCTTTAGTCAAATTGGAGAAACTAACCATGAATCTCCTCAAGAAGTTTGCCATGCCTTGCAAGCAATGAAAATGTCTAATATTACACGGGGGAGACAATTGAAGTATTGCCTCAACCTTTAAGTGATCGACTCTTATACCCTCCTTGGATACAATGAATCCTAGCAAGCGACCAACAGTCATGCAAAAGATGCACTTATGAGGATTTAAACGAACCTGGTAATGATGACACCTTTCGAATACTAATCTAAAATGATATGGATGATGCACCCTCAAACAAGAGTGAGTAGCAATATCATCCAAATATACTTCGATAATCATTTTGAGATCATGAAAAACTAAGGTCATAGCCCGCTGAAATGTAGCTTCGACGTTTTTAAGGCCGAAAGGCATCTTTCGATATGCAAAAGTACCCCAAGGACAAATAAATGCAGTCTTATGTTGGTCCTATGGCTTAATATAAATCTGATTATATCCATAAAAACCGTCCATAAAGGAAAATACCTCACTCCCATCACACTCATCCAAAATCCAATCAATAAATGGTGTGGGGAAATTATCTTTAGGACATGCACAATTTAAGTCACGGAAATCGGTGCATATACATATCATTCCCTGCATCTTATCCACCAGAATGGGATTTGAAACCCACTCTGTCAAGGGAACTGGATAGATAAAACCAGCTTTCAATAGTTTTTCTATCTCTGCCTTAATGGCAGGTGTGTTTCTAGGATTCACCGCATGAAAACGTTGTCGAACCGGCTTCGCATCCAGATAGGTTTTGATCTCATGTTTGATAATATGAGGATCGATACCTAGCATATCGTTATATGACCACACAAAGATGTCACAAAATCTTTAAACATCATGGTATACTCCTTGATCCCATCAGGTGAACAATCTGCCCCAATGTAGACATTCTCAACCTTGCTAGGATCGCGAGAAATACTAATAGGAATAGTTGGTGATACATTAACCATGTTTTCATCAGCCATCAGACTAGGAGAGCTTAATGGAACCATGGGGCTACCAATCTTCTCGCTAAGAATCTCCCTAAATTCATCACACTTCATACGATCAAGCTTAGGAAGAAAATATGATCGATGATGCAATTCCTTTCGAGGTTGCTCAACTCCTGACATGGCCTCAAGGATAGCTTCATCTGATGTAAAAACATCATCGAGGAAATCATGTGAGTGAGATGAATCTACTGCCCATGCTGGAAACACATACAAGTCCTCCTCCTTTATTTGTGAAGAGGAAGGACTAGGCTCTACAACTTAATCAATATTTGCTTGATAAGCCACCATCGCTGCAAGAAATTGCATGTCAGTCTCAGTGGGCACACTTGAAGCACTCAGTGAAGGAAGGATCCAAGCATATTCCATATGGGTAGTGCAAAAATATACCGAATTCAACAAGGATGAAGCCCCACCAAAAATAGACCCCATCATAAAAACGGGCGCATGACAATTAAAGGTTCCCATAAGAGAAGGATACATACCTATGCCCACACTCCCAGTTGCCAATTGAAAATGATCGATAATCGGGATAGAAGATCCCAATGCTGCATTGACACTCATATTTTGAAATGAAGTTTGATCAATCGTAACAATCTTCACATTAAATGGAAAACATGTCACTCAAAATAGGGAAGAAGCTACGACTTGCATACTATACATCCAATTCTGACCCAGCAAAATATTGTAGTCAAGGGGCGCATCAACCACCTCGACCTTGATCGCGACGGTCTTCCCTCCCAATTGGACCTTTAAGGAAGGGATAATTCTGTGTGGCTGAAATGATCTACCATCAAAATATTTCAACATAGTAGTGAATTGAGACAACTCGGGAGAACCTAAGCCCTTCCAACAAGACAAAGACATCACGGAAGCATCAACTCCTTCATTAATGACAGTGCGCTTGACGGTGTTGTTAAGACACTCTACATGAATCAAAAGAGACACGTAGTAAGGAAAGTAAGGTTGTATTCCCATGGTTTCAAATTTGATCATAGTGGAAGAGTTATCATCACTAACCTCAAGAGTAGATAACAAAGCTTTCCTCTAAGGAGGACAACTCTGAAGCACTTCTAATGCGGACATCACACAAGGAATCTGGCCCAAATCCTCGACAACTGAATAGTTCTAGGAAGCTCAGGAATCAATATTGTGCCCTGAATGCTTTAAGAATCCCTTAGGAATGTGAGGTGGAGCTTCAGGTTTATCCATAGACTTTTCGATTCACAAAGGGCTCTCGAGTGGGGAAGGTTCTTTCCCAAGGTCTGGTTGTGACAAACTATAGTCTTTCGTATGAGTCACAACCTTAGTAGCGCTCATCATGTTGATGCATCCATGACCACTAGTGGCCTCTGGCAGGTTTTGATTTCCACCCGATGCACAACCAGGATCAATGATCCTCAAGTTCATATTTTGATTGTTAAGTAAAGGATTATTTAACACAGCTGGGCCCTGTGCTATGAACCTCGAAGCATCTTCCATACGGGGGCATAAGTGAGTGAGATGGTTGTCCTTACACAACTTGCAAGGAAACTTCCACCTTACGTTTAGACTGCTTTTCCCCCCCAGCATTAGCGTTCTTGTCATTATTATTATCATTTTCATTCTTGTTCCCACCCTTACGATTATTTTTACCTTTTTTCTTATTCCTTCCAGGCTGCTGGCTGCCTTTCGGGTTTGACGTTTGCATGGAAATTACATTCACTGATTGGGTAAGTTGAGACGAAACCATAGCTTTTCCCAATGCAGACCGGTCAATTGACCATTGGCTCACTTGTTTGACAATCGAGTCCGCAGGCTTGACCTTAGGGTCAAAATTGGACCTAGGAGCATTGGGTATAATCTCATACAAAATTCCGGACTGAGCATAGATCAAATCCAACTCTTGTGCCCTAAAAATAGCATGTTTCTTGTTTTGAACTCCGGATGTTGAAACATCCTTCGCTATGTAAGGTAATAAATATTTGAGGAACCACTCAAGAAGAAACTCTAGTGGTATAAAAGCTTTGATTAACCATTTCCATCTATGCCACTCTTGAATATGATCCGAAATGTGTGTGGCTTTATCTTTCTAGAAGTTCGATAAGAGTTCGGTACTGACGTCGTAACATACGGGTAGATAGAAATGATTAAGGAAAGTCAGCCCAAGATCATTAAACATAACA